>JASGXE010011292.1:0-14995 GCA_030068105.1 Sinentomon sp. SZTP_YWyxl
GACTCAAAAATAAAAACCAACAAAACAACGAATACTGCTGGTAGAAACAACAAAATGCAGCAAAAATAGAGGGAATTGGGACAAAAATCAATTTGTGAAAGCCAGAGCGGACTACATTACAGCGATAGAAGCGGAGTATCATGCGAATTCCACTTTGGGGAGTGTGGGATGGACCATAGCAAATGGAATACATTAAAAGTACATTTCAATTTTGATACACTTATAGACAATGAAACACGCATGAAGGAGTTGTAATTACATTAATTTGTAGAGCACAGGCAAAAGTAATTAACCTATACAAGCGTAGTTGCAAGTCGAATTTGGATTAATTCGCGCAGATGTGCAGCAGAATCGAGCTACGTGCTTTTAGACCACGCAGGAAAGAGACATCATTGCATGCTGCAAATGGATTGAATGAATGATAGCGGCGATCTGGGATAGTCAGCGCTCTTTTCCGAAACACAAATTGAAAAATCTGTTGTCCGGTATAGAGGCGTGGTGGTGCAGGGAAGCGAATCGTACATGGTCGCTAACCACTTATGGTTGTTTTTGTTTGTGAACTGGCCTACCGAAATTGCTCTAATTCCTTGCAGGAATCTGCGCAATATGCGCAACTTCAACAACATACTATTATTTTAGTGCAATTAGTGCTATTAGCGCGATACACAATCCCACACAGAATGCGAAATTCCACGCTTTGAATTCTGCAGAATCGCGCAAGCAAGGAAGCAATTGCCTTTTTTCTATTTTTTGCGAGATTGATGCTTCCGGAAAGGAATGAACTCGGTTGTATAGCAAGCCAAACAAAAAATCCACGAAAATCTTATCTTATTTGAACAGGCTGCGCTCAAAATAGCCGCTAGATACATGTGGCAAGTCAGGATATGAGAGCGTTGTCCGAAATCCAGCTGTCCATGTCAAGCGACATCTTTAATTTATCAAAGTTGAATTTCTTGAAAGACGCCAATTTCGTGCAATGTCTATGGACTATATTTGGCTTGAAGCTCTCACCCTTTTTACAACAGTTGCAAAAATTGCGGACTCATAAAATTGAACATAATCCATCACCTATCCCGTATCCTGCTTGTCAGGTGCAACCGGAAACGTTGTTGGCGAAGGCGAGCCATCGGAAATCGAGTTGGATCGCCCCGCAGCTGTCTGGAATACCGGGATCATGTGAGGCGGATACCGTTGAAATGTGTTGGCCCACAGGAGACTCCCGGGCTGCGATCCCTGACCAGGCTGCATGGCGTGGTTGATGTTGACAAGGGGGTAAACTGGCTTTGGTAGACGAACTGCTGAGGTTGACAGTCCCCCAGCGGGAGACATCGCGGTTTGCGATCCATCCATCGCTGGACTTGAGGTGGCATTGGTTGGCGTCGGCGACCCGGAAGGGCTGATGCTTGGAGAGGTCAGCGGCTGACTTGGGGTCACACTGGGGGTCAGGTTACCGTGCGGACTCGACATCCGTGGGCTCGGACTTAAGTGATAGTCAATATTAAATCCTGTCTGTAAACTTTGTCCCTGATCAAGAACTGATGTTTGCCCAGATGAACCTGCAGCTGATGCTTGCGCCTGGGCCTGCTGTACAAGTGAGGCCCATTGGGACCAGAGTTGGTGTGCTGCAGGAGCGGGGAATCCCATTGGATATCCCATCGTGGATGGGGCTCCACCAGCAGCTCGAACACACTGAAGTGCTGCAATTGACTGGAGGGAGTAAAGTTGCTGCAAGGGCACTTGAGGGTGACCTGCCAATGCCGAGAAGAACGGGGATGACCTGAGCATAAGTTGGTGCCTTGCGGCCAGCATCGTCCTCTCCTCCAAGCTCATTGCGTGAATGTTTGGAGGGCCGCAGAACCCCATTCCAAGACCCAGGCCGAAGGTGGACGCAGCAGCCATGGCTTCGAGGTCACCAGGGTATCTGAATGGGGAGTCTCCGAACATAGATTCCATGGTTTCCCTGAAAATATAAAGAAAACGTGCGGCATAAAAGGCCAAAGGTAAAATGTTCAATCCTCTGTAGAGGACATCTGCAGAAAGTATTTCTTTAACTGCAGAAGATAGCACATTTCCTCATGATTTCATATTTCGTTAACTGCAGATGATAACACATTTCCTCATGATTTCATATTTCTTTAACTGCAGAAGACAACACATTTCCTCATTATTTCACATTTCTTTAACTGCAGAAGATAGCACATTTTCTCGTGATTTCACAATGTTAGTTGATGGTCAAAGCCTCTGCAATTGCCTAGTTAAGGTCGGCAACGTAAAAGTTGCTCAACGAATTCAAGAGAAATTTAGATACGGTGCAAAAATCTGTTCACTGCAACCAAAAATATGAAAATAACGATGAGGGGCCGCCAAACGAACTTCTGATTCGGTCAATGGCGTATTCGACGGACGGATTAATCCAAGGTAGTGTTTTAAATGCATGGTGAAAAGTTGCGATGCCAATCGATATCTCAGCATGATTACTTCAGTAGAAATCAACAAAACCTGTGCAATTCAAACTTGGAATGTCGACTGTGAAAAATCTGCAATAAAATCAGGACCTCTTTCGCCGTGTTTAATAATTCATTCCAAAATTCTTTCTAAAAATGAGTCGCAACGAATCAGTTTGTTATATGTCGCAACGATCAATATGAGGGGCTACGATTATGTGTCCTTTGGAATCTGTTTGTGTCTGATGTTTATCAATTTCAATCTGGTATCTTTTGTTATAAAAGTACAAACCTTTCGAATTCTGTCAATCGAGATGAATCCCGGAATCCCTTGGCAAATGGATTGCTGTCAATTTTTAATTTGGTGATCTGGAAAAGAAACAAAATTGTGAGTGAATATTTAATGCAAGCCTTCAAAAAGCCATGCATGATTATCTCTTACCATTTCTCTGTATTAATCAGAGAAATATCATTACAGAAGTCAATCCATCTATTTAAAAAAGGTATCAATGTTTGGTTCTGAAAATCAAATTTCTGAAATTTAATTTTGATATGAAATGAGATCAAGTGTACGAGATAAAGTGAGATCAAGTTAGTCTACTCGCATATTTACTGGTAAAATCAGGCTGACTTTAAAAAATCATTCCGTACAGATAAATTACAACATACAAAATAATTCAGTTCCCGCGCCATAGTCCATGGACCATTCCGAAACGCATGTCACTACATGGACGGAAAAATCTACAGCAAGGAAAAATCTACCTAATCAGATAAAAAAAAGGTCTTCGTATGAAGTCACCTTTTTCGTATCTTTTTCGTGAAGTCACCAAGTGATATTGAACGGGGGAACGCACCTGGATAGAATGTACTTTAGATCGAATGGTTTTTAGACCGAAAATTCGATCCAATCACCATTCGAACTAAAATGCATTCGAACTAGAAATACTTCGATCTAAAAACCATTCGATCTAAAAACCATTCGATCTAAAAACCGTTCGCCCCAATGCGCATTCGGTCTATTCGCCGTTCGGAGTAAAGTACATTCTGACAAAACGAGATTCTATCCAAATGCAATTCGACCTAAAAATCATTCGATCTAATAGTCATTCTATCTAAAAACCACTCGGAGTAAAACGCATTTGGACTAATCGCCATTTGATCTAATGCACATTCGGTCTAATGCACATTCGATCCAGATACGATTCGATGTAATTTGGTTTCTGTCCAAGTGGCATTCGAACAAACTTCAGTTCGACCCACTGTCCATTCTTCTCGGCTGTTGACGTTAAACTTTGGCAGATTCTGAATTTTTCCGCACAAGACTGCGCAGATGGAGATAGTTTGTTTTGAATCTGAACAGTTCCACATCTTGCAACCTCCTCTCTTTGTTTGTTTTATCTGGGTATAGGTTATAGAACGGGTTAGGTTAGGTTAGGTTAGGTTAGGTTAGGTTAGGTTGGTTGTTTTCGATAAGTTAGACAATTTTGGCGTTTAAATGTCATCCCCAACAAATATCCCGACCCATTTTATGCAATGTTAAAGCTGATGTTTAGGATTAAACCAACATAACAACCACAGCGCAAAAGCCAGACGTTTCGGAAATTTTTCGTTCTTAATCACATTCGATGCAAACGACATTCGATCCAAACGCCACTCGAACTAAAACCAATTCGGTGCAAAACTCGTTCGGGCTAAAACACATTCGAACCAAAAGCAATTCGAACCAATAAACATTCGAACCAAAAACCATTCGAACTAAAAACAATTCTGACTAAAAAGCATTCGAACTAACAACCATTCGAATTAAAACCATTCGAACTAAAAAGCGTTCGAACTAAAAACCATTCGAACTAAAAACAATTCGGACTAAAACCCATTCGGAGCAAACGTCCTTCGGGCTAAAGTTCATTCGATCGAAAGTCAATTCGGACCAAAAGCCATTCTGGCCAAAACCCATTCGGACCAGGTGCCGTTCGGACTAAAGTCCATTCGGCCTAAAATTCATTCTGCCCAAACAACATTCGGTCCACTTCCCCCTATCCATATTGAACCCCGATTGGGTACTGTTAAAAACCAATATCAGGAGCCCCTTGAACCATACTCACCAATTGGTTCTGGTAGGCTGTCACAGCTGTGAATACTGATTCAGGGTAAATGTAGGTCTTGTACATCTCCATGTCCAGATCGACAATTGGAGTGTGAGGAGCCGTGTCCGGCCTGGCGACCAAATGGATCCTTGGCTGATACTTGTGCATTGAGTTTAGAACAAGCTGGAATATGTAGAATGTGAATGGTAAAAAGGAGTTGAAGCCATCATATCACACAATATTGAAGAGTTAGAAGATGGTGATTGCTGTCGCTCAAATCAGTCAGCGCTGATCTTTTTTTTTCTTCCAAACGTATTGCTTGGTGAACTATTACTGATTAGTATTTCTGCAACGTCAGACCGTACATGTTCAAGAAATCACTTTCAACAGTTGACAGCTGAATTGCACATACCGTAAGTAATTGCCACTTTTTGAATGCTTTTAATACCGTACCAGTTTGTTCTGGATTGGGCGATAGGAGAGTTGTAGCATTTCGAGCGATGAAAATGTCTGGGCATGCAAAATTTTTCAAAAAGAAAGAATGTGGGCCAAATAATTTTTGTCACAATTGTCACCGCAGAAACACTTGCCTCTGAAATAAAAAATTGCAACAACTGGTAAACAGCAACACATTGAAAGCCCTGTCTGCCACTGCATCCATTGCATCTTCACAAAGCATCTGGGAAGTGGATCACACCGCATTCATTTTGTCTGCCCAGGAGTGATCAAGGGCTTTGGTCGTGGAAAAGTGAACACCCCCGGAAAATTTCAAGGCATGCAAGAATCCGTAGAGTTCTCAGATCTCTTATTGTGTCAATGATACCAGTGTGGTATGTCAATCCCCATAAAATTGAACGGCACACTGTCGAACGGTCACTCTCTGGAAAACTTGTGGTGTGATCTTCTTAGTGGATGCGGTATCTTGTGTGGATGGATCTTCTTAGACAGGTCTTAAGAAGATTTTTACTATTTTTTTGTTGTCCACAAGGTTGATTATCGTCGCAGTTCTGCGCAACATAATGTCCATTACACACTTCGAAAATATTGTTGCCCCAATGTATCATTTCCTGCTTTGCAATTTACGGTGAACAGCAAATTATAATTGCCGCATTATTTTACAGAA
Organism: Sinentomon sp. SZTP_YWyxl; assembly: GCA_030068105.1. Taxonomy (NCBI): domain Eukaryota; kingdom Metazoa; phylum Arthropoda; class Protura; order Sinentomata; family Sinentomidae; genus Sinentomon; species Sinentomon sp. SZTP_YWyxl. The sequence continues at coordinate 5,655 of JASGXE010011292.1, forward strand.
TACTTTTGTTACAATCAAACCCTGTAGCAACTAATAAGACGATATTGTGAATGAAATTCTCAATTATCTATTGCTTTAATTCAGCTGAGGAACTGAGTTGAAACGGTAATGTTTGTTGTGAATGTTTCAATAATCTGAGCCATTGCCGTGATACTGTATCGTCTGCATCACAGATACGAAGGATCGGGAGTTGTGCAACATTTGCGATTATTGTCACAATGAAAAACCTATAATGATATTTCCAGCGTTGCACTAACATTCTCGTAGAATTTGAGAAGGATGAAATTGCCAGAACATTGCACGCAGAAGATTGCCGTTATCCATGTTGGGTGACAAAGGATTGTTGCCTCAATATGAACCAACAATGTTTCATAAAAATTATTGTCAAAATCTTTCATAAATATCTATCTCTACAAAAATAAATATCGTAAATGCTAAATCTCTCTTGGGATATGCCCAAATCAGTAGGAATTTCTTAAATACGCTGCCCGGTCCAGATCCCTGCGTAGCTTTAACTCACGTGTTGGTTTTTATCCATCTCGTTGTTGGTCAGCTTGACCTTCTCGAAAGAGACCACCTGCTTCCGTAGTTGATCTCCGCTGAACGGCGAATCCGGATGCATATACATCCGCTTCGGTGCTGGCGGATCTGCTTTACCAGCTACCAGCCAGCAAGATCTGTGGTAGGCATAACGGTAACGCTTGCTATCAACCGGTACTACATCCAGGAAGACGTAATACCGTCGATCGGATCGGATACCGCAACCGTTGGTGAGAGAAGAGAGGTTACCAAGGTAGGAACCCGGAAGGCAGATGTTTGGGGAACCTTTAGTGGTGAAGCTGACTCGAAGTGTTGGGAACATCCGCCTGGAAATAAAGAAGTGAAAATAGAATGATAATTTTTGTCTGCTGGATGCCGATTGTGTCCTGACAGCTCTTTGTAATCCAAGTCCAAACTATTCCAACACCAAATTGATTTTTGGGTTGTTTTCGATTGTGCTTTTTCTTTTGTCTTGCTGGATCACATTTTTGGTTTTCATCGCTATCTGTAAATTTGTTGTTGTGTGTATGGCAAGACCATTTCACATTTTTGTCTTGGTTTCTGTGCAATTTAAGCCTGCTGCTGGGATAGCAGGTTTTTTCGTCGCATATTTCCTGAGAACTTATTGAAATAAATTAACTATTTGAAATTTAACACAAGACGAATTGAAACTATAAGCATGAAACATTCGCATTTTAGCCACTTAGGGGTTTGCAAAATTTTTCGGGCGCTTTATAAGCGAGGAAATCATGTGGTCATGCAACAATCAATGGCTCCAGGAATGCCCGCGCTACTACAGTGGAATATCTATGCGCCTAAGCAAGTGTAACTTTTTGGTTGACGTATGCAGTCGAATTCTGTGACGGCAGAAGCATCATTATTTAAGTCACACAATCGACATATCTTGAAGTCTCTCGAGCTTGCTGAGATTTATGGCGTTTTTGTGTAAACATTTCTCATTAGATGCTTCAAGAGACGAGCAGAGAGAGAGAGAATATTCAAGTAGTCTGCACTTGAGTTTGAAGTGAAACCCAAGATGGGGAGCAAGTACTCGTATCGCACGAACAGCGTACAACCGCAAGCTTCTGGGTGTAATGAATCTGGAGTCTGCCGCGCGGAAATCAGCAGCACACGCTGAAGAATTCTCGAGGACCGCCGACGACGTCTGGGATACTGGTACTAATTGTCGAAAAGGCGACAAAGACGAACGTGTGTAAAGCGGTACTCAGCCACTCAGAAAATAATTCCGACCTTTCCTCGTGGAAAGAGTGAGTGTTTGACCTTTTATTCTGAACCATCCCACGGGTTTTTGAAAGACCATTGCAACAGAAAAGGGCGTTGGTGTTTTTTTTTGCTAAAGAAGACCAGAGCTTAATTCTGAATTCTGGAGTCATTAGCAAGCATGACAGTTTCAACTATAATTTATTCGCATCTTCTCAACTATGTTGATTGTAACAAAGCATTCGACTTAGTCCACCAGTGAAATTCTTGAGGATTCACGATCATTGTAAATCTAGAAAAAGCTTATATTCTTCTGATACAAGTACGTAGGCTGCAGTGGAATAAAACGAAGAAACGAATTTGTTCGTGAGCCGCAGGGAGCGAACTGCGCGAACCTTCTTTTTGGTGATTACCGGGTTGAAAGAGGATTTGAAACTCAGCGTTCAGCAATGGAGGATCCGTATTTCCTCTGATGTGCTCGCGCAATATTCAGTCCCGGTCTTAATTTTTCAAAAGACTTTTTGGCACATCCGAGCGTCGAGGACTTGTTAGCTATTGCCACCCATTTCGAAGACAGATTTGCCTCCGCGTCTCTCTTTCGCTCTCGATGTATCTTTCAACTCCCGCCCACTGATGCGTTGCTTCGCTTCGGATGCTGCATGCGTTCCAGTGCTTTCCGAGCCAGTGCGGAAGGCAATTTATTCCAAATTGTTTCTTGCGTCTTGTTTTCCCCCTCGCCTTCCATCTACCTCCCATCCCCTCCCTTTCCAGAGTTCATACTCTAAGCCTGGTTAAGGAAGGTGCACACATTCGTTGGAAAACCTTGGGTTCGCCTAAAAATTCATCCAATATCAAATTTCTAGAACATTTTACTACCGATTTGCGCAATGTTCAAGGATTGCGTTTTTTGCAATGCTGGCATATTCAGGTCCTGGACTGGACAAGGGAGTAATGAATTTGCAGCATCTTGAGCTTTGTTCATGGGTTGTGCCTCTTCTCCAAAATTAGATATTTTGTCGTTTCAGGAGTTGTGCACGCTGCTCAAGCACGTACGTATTGCTTTGGCAATTAAGAACAACGTGTTTGCATATTGGTCCATTTTTAAGGTTTGCACAATGTTGTAGCCTTTGGGAAGTCCAAAGTTCAGGCGTCGATCAAGGCTCACAAATGTGCAAGGATAGCATATGGTCTGCGAGTTGAAATTTGTGCAAGGATTTCGCTTGGATGCCTACTGCAGTTGACATCCATGCGATTCCAACCATTCCTTCATTTTGGTTTCGTAACTGGTACTTTGCTTATTGATTGCGCGATATTTAAGGGCTTACAAATGCGATGGAATAGCTTGGTAGGTAGAAGAAAAGTTCAGATCTCAGCAGGATAAGGAGGATACAACCAAGATAAGTGACGGCGTTGTTGGTGCCACGAATGAAGCATTCGATGGGAAGCTTTTTAACGTGCAATCAACGGATGCACCGTTTATATTCGTAAAACCCTTTCTGGATGAACGTAGGATGCCGGGTTCAAATGAACCTGTGTACCTCCAACGCCGATTAAAGTAAAATCAAAACGATGTAATCAAATAACTGAGGAAACAGAAAATAACGTGTTTGTTCACGTTGACAGTGCAAAGGATTTCCAAGGGACCACGTCATAATGATTCGCAAGTGTCATCACAATCCAGCGAAAGCGAAGCGATGAGATACGAAAACTTTGTTCAGGAGTATTTCGCAAAATATTTCTCGTAACGTGTTTCGTCAGCAATGCACTCCTGGAACGACCATTGCCTCCACAGTCCTTCTCTGAGGCGTCTTAGCTCCGGATATCTCCAAGAAACCTGTTACTTCATTGTGACGTAAACAGGTTTGTTAGACCCCTGCTCATTACTTGGGAAAAAAGATTGCACCACACAACTGAACATGCAAAATTACATAGAATTCAGATGAAATACTCCCATGGAAACAGATTGAAGAGGAATGGCTGGTTCTAGCCATGTTATCCACAAGGTATTTAAAATATCTCATTATCTGCAGCGCACCGCGATGGGAAGGCATAACGCAGTAGATTTTATCGCTTCTCGTATAGCGCAAAGCGATAGATAAACATCGTTTATCTATCGCTTTGGGTACTCGTATTTGCCAAAATTGAAAATGTCATATTGTATCGAAAATCTCGATCCTCTTGCGCGCCAATGAAGATGGTTGCGTTTCTGGTGATGACATTATGGTATCATGCATGAAATGGAGGACTCTCCAAGCAAAAGAGACCAGTGCAGGCAAGAAAGGGCGTTGGCTGAAATACGAGGTTATGCCTGTTAAACATCACAGCTCCGATCTTGACTTACTTGGCGGCAAATGCGAGTATGTGCTTCGGAACTGTTTATGATCTACGCGACTGTACCAACGTGCATGATGAAGCATAAACCTTTAGAAGAAAACTTAATGAAACCTACGTCTATTCAAGTGACAATGAAGATTTTAAGCACACGACCGTTTCGGATATTTTGAGAATCTTTCTGACCAAATACAAGAAATGAACCAAAGATCGCAGAAGATTTGCACGTCACGACAAGGTACGCGGAGCGAGAAGTAAGGAGGTGGACTTCCAAGGCACTAGCTGAATTTTTGTGATTTAGATCTGCCAAGTATGATTACCAGCCCATACAAAATGCCTCAAAATCACTGGCGGACTCCGAAATTCGAAACAACAGACTGAATGTTTCTTGACGTCTAAGCGCGGCTTTGCGTCTGGGATATGAACATCAGCAGGAGCTGCCGTCCTTGCATCCAATGATGTAAATTTGACATTTACAGGACGTCATACTCTAGCAACACTCCTCGCGACGGGTTCATGACATAAACCCTCGCCTGATAAACTGGTTTGAGGTTGTTAAAGTCGGTCTTGGGGGTGACTGCATGCACCCGTCCGCATTTTCCGCCCGAAAGCAAATTACGCCCCTTCCGGGGAGGAACCTTCCCCCGATTTCTGTTGCCGCATAGGTATTGCCTGACATATCTCTCTTGATACTGAAAAGGATATACCCCTCGCGTTTTATTCGCTACAGATACCTATACAACAACAGAAAAATCGTTCGCCACGTCAGGAGCTGTATCCGATAATCTCCGAGATTTCTTTCCTGGCCTGTCATCCTTGCCATCCCTGCCTTTTAAGTATCGGGAAAAGTCCCCACGCTCACAACAAGTATGATAGTCTTCGACAGAGGACGCCGACGCGAATTCCGCCCTGAGGGGGTCCGAGGATGCCATCCAATAGGCAGATCGATTTCCCGTCGACATCCCAAGTCGTTTCTCCCTTGTAGGTACAGCCTGAAACCCCATGTCACGCAACAACAGCCGGACTCTTGCTGATGGGAAGTTGGAAAAACTGACGCAATGCCATCACAGCTACGAACCGACAGAAGCTGCGAGAGAAATTGGCATTGTTTGTCAATATTTGCCAGTATCTTTTGTAGCCAAAGAGTCTTCTGTGCCGCACTAACCAATTGCGGCCTGAAAGGATTCATGTAAGAAATTCAGGACATAAGCGATAGGAAATCTTACGGGATTTGAACTTAACCACCTTCGCATCTAGGTGGAAAAATCATCGCCTCAATCTTCTGGGCAACATCCTAATTAATCGCATAAAAACCCCCTTGCAAATGCCTACAAAGTGGAAGACCCTCAACGGCGTAACTGACAATGGGCTGAGCGTTTCCTCTGTCCGATGAAGGTGCAACATCCTTCAGATACGTACTTCACCTTCACAATCTCTTACTGGAATTCTTTGCCTCGTGTTTAACCAGCTATTTCTTTTTATAAACAGAACTTTGATCGCAGCAGAACATTTACACAGCAATGTCAAGCCATTTTTTGCAAACGAAACATGAATTTTTCACTGCTGTTCCTTATAATTAATTTTTATTGTTGATATCATTCAGTGGAAGTTAATTTAGCGTATGCATCTTGCCGTCATCAATACCTTTTTAAGGACTTTGCGAACAAAATAAACAAACAAAATGGACATATGAATATCAAGACAGGTATATGACTTTGTTAAGTGCAGATACAAGATATCAACAGCCTACGGTAATTATCTTCAAACTAAACTTAAAATTCAAATGCTTTGCAGGTCAGACACCATTTTACCCTGCACCGGGTCAGTCTGACCCATATCGTGAGAAGTTTCCTTTTTCCATCTCGTGTCACATAACCCAAGAGAAGAAAATTTTCAACATTTTACCTTGAAGTGGGTCAGTCTAACCCACATCATGAGGAGTTACCTTTTAATATCGCGTGTCACGTATAACCCGAGGAGAAATTTTTTCAACATTTTACCCTGCAGCGGGTCAGTCTGACCCATATCATGAGGAGTTTTCGTTTAATATCGCGTATCACGTAACCCAAAAGTTGAAATTTTTGCTACATTTTTACCCATCAGTGGGTCAGTCTGACCCATATCCTGAGGAGATTTCTTTTTACATCGCGTGTCACGTAACCCAAGAGGAGAACTTTTTGCAACATTTTTACCCTGCAGTGGGTCAGTCTGACCCATATCATGAGGAGTTTCCTTTTTAGTTACATCCGTGTCACGCAACCCAAGAGGTGAAATTTTTGCAACATTTTACCCTGCAGCAGGTCAGTCTGACTCATATCGCGAGGAGTATCCTTTCTACATCGCGTGTCACGTAACCCAATAGGAGACATTTTTGCAACATTTTACCCTGCAGCGGGTCAGTCTGACCCATATCATGAGGAGTTTTCGTTTAATATCGCGTGTCACGTAACCCAAAAGTTGAAATTTTTGCAACATTTTTACCCTACAGCGGGTCAGTCTGACCCATATCCTGAGGAGATTTCTTTTTACATCGCGTGTCACGTAACCCAAGAGGAGAACGTTTTGCAACATTTTTACCCTGCAGTGGGTCAGTCTGACCCATATCATGAGGAGTTTCCTTTTTAGTTACATCCGTGTCACGCAACCCAAGAGGAGAAATTTTTGCAACATTTTACACTGCAGTGGGTCAGTCTGACCCATATCATGAGGAGTTTCCTTTTTAGTTACATCCGTGTCACGTAACCCAAGAGGTGAAATTTTTGCAACATTTTACCCTGCAGTGGGTCAGTCTGACCCATATCATGAGGAGTTTCCTTTTTAGTTACATCCGTGTCACGTAACCCAAGAGGAGAAATTTTTGCAACATTTTACCCTGCAGTGGGTCAGTCTGACCCATATCATGAGGAGTTTCCTTTTTAGTTACATCCGTGTCACGTAACCCAAGAGGAGAAATTTTTGCAACATTTTACCCTGCAGTGGGTCAGTCTGACCCATATCATGAGGAGTTTCCTTTTTAGTTATACATCCGTGTCACGTAACCCAAGATGAGAAATTTTTGTAACATTTTACCCTGCTGTGGGTCCGTCCGTCTGACCCATATCATGAGGAGTTTCCTTTTTAGTTACATCCGTGTCACGTAACCCAAGAGGAGAAATTTTACTCTGCGTTCCCAATTCAATCCGAACTTCGGAATTTCGACTTTATCAATTTCAATGTTCAATTTCCTTTAAATGCCACAACATCCCACCCGGTTCAGGGTCATATCGTCCCGGGCCGCATTGTCCCCGCCCGTTTGGTCCCGGCCGTTTGGTCCCGAGCCCATATCGTCCCGCGCCCGTATTGTCCCGGAGGCCGTTTGGTCCCGAGCCCATATCGTCCCGTGCCCGTATGGTCCCGGAGGCCGTTTGGTCCCGGGCCGTTTGGTCCCGGCCGTTTGGTCCCGGCGGTTTGGTAGTGCTCCCCATACTTCAGGACTTTAGGTGATCTCTCGAATCTGCGTGAACCGGGTCTCTGCCATGTTTCAGTTATGCACAACAAATGACATGGAAAGGCAACAGGTAGAAATAGTTTCAGCTTGTCAATGTTTTTGATAGACTCCTGGCTTTGCAAATGATAATATTCAGAGGCCCACTTGGGATAATTTTATTCCAGAGCACAACAGGCAAACTCATTGAAGTAACAGTAAAGTTTGTATCTGAATCTATGTCCATTCTGTTGCTTAACCTTTATGTCAGTTGCAGCATAGAAAATCAAATGCAATAGAAAACGAAAACTACACAATCAGCTTAAGATCATCATACGTAATAACAATCGGTCGTGAACCATCGGCTTTACGGAGAAGAATTTTTCCTTCATGTGTCCAAATATATTTCCACATCTTGTCCGTTTTCTTGTAAAACGTCTCCTTGTACAACTCCATTTTTCCTTGACAAGATGCTCTTGAACAGTTATCGGGGTATTTGGAAGTTCAATGTACCCATAAGATCATGTAACCTGCTCTTTCGCATGCCGGACAGAAACTTCTGTTTCACAAATCTATTCGCAAATTTGACCAAAAGAGTCTTTGACCCGTTGGCGCGGCTTTCCCAGAAAGTGACAGAAATTCACATGAGATTGAAAGTGAAAAATTACATCAATTTTCCCACTGACTTTGTTAAGAAAGTCTCTGATGAATTGAAGACTCCCTTCTGTTGGAATATTTGGTAGACCACGAAACAAGATGTTGTTTATTCGTCCGTACTGTTGCAAATTCACAAGTTCCAATTTCATTGAATCGATTTGGGACTGCATTTTCTGGTGGCAGGCAGTCACTTTGCTGTTGAAGGAGGGTCTGAAAGTTCACCCAAACGATTGTCAAAATCAGATAATCGTAGATACTCGTTTCTCTTTTTCTGATTTGGTTCACCAAGGCCCATTGTGCTGGGGAGGGTGCCTGCAGACCAAACCGCCGGGACCAAACGGCCGGGACCAAACGGTATCGGGACAAAACGGGCCCGGGACGATACAGGCCCCGGGACCAAACGGCCGGGACCAAACGGCCCGGGACCAAAAGGCCTCCGGGACCATACGGGCACGGGACGATATGGGCTCGGGACCAAACGGGCGGGGACGATACGGCCCGGGACCAAACGGGCGTGACCCATCCCACCCAACATAAATTGGAACCACGGAAATGCCACGTACCTTCAATCACTCATCAAGTTATCAGTCTGCACATTTGCACCATGCACCAGTAAAATCCGCCCAACTTTTCCTTTCTCGTCGTAATTTTTCCAGGTCAGGGTGAGGATAACTGAAGTGGGGATAACTAACCGCAACAAACAAGTCTGTCAATAGTGCCTGCAAGTTACTGTTGAACTTGGCAGGCATTTCAAGGAGGTGGTTTTGAAATAAATTGAGATACCCGACAAGAACGTTTTTTTCAAGTATCTAACAAGTATTTCAAGTATTTTGAAATACTTGTTAGTATTTCCAAGCACAAACAAGTATTTCAAGTTAAACTTGAAAGAACACAAAATAGACTTGTTGAAGTACCTATATTTTTCAAATGAACTTGAAAAATTTTATTTCAAGTCATTTTTAAATGACCCATTTTTGTGTATTTATCTTGCCATTCTTCTGCTTTGACAACAAGGACCACTACACCACCACCGTGCATGGATCGGTCACACTGAACCACCTTCACAGTGCAAAATATCAAGGACACTTATGTCGGGATAGGCAAGGTGTGTAAAATGGTGAAAGTCGCC
>JASGXE010011293.1:0-14582 GCA_030068105.1 Sinentomon sp. SZTP_YWyxl
AATTCCTGTTTTGACCTTCGGCCGATGTTATGACCTAGCCTTTTTCCGAGGGGACCCTTGGCCGAAGTCCTGGTGTGGCCCTGCACACCCCAGGACTTCAATAGCTACATTCTGTTTCTTTTGTACTTTCTGTTTTGATTTACAGAAAATGGTAAAATGAAAAAAAACTCATCCAGTAAGTCGTGTCTGACAGTTATTTCCTTGCTCCATCTATTGCGACTGCAAACCCTCCAGGATAGGGACAAAAGGACCTGAAATGTCGTAAAATGGCATCTGAGGACCCCTAATTTTTCAAAAAAGCTTCAGCTTTTGGGGACGCTGTCCCCCAAACCCCCTGCCGGGGGCGCTGCCCCTGGACCCCCGCTGGGGGGGCACAGCCCCCCAGACCCCCCATGCTGGGGGGCTGCCGCCCCCCAGACCCCCTGCATTTTCGGTGCCCTACCCCCCCCCCCCCCCCCCCCTAACCCCTTACCCCCCCTCTAAGGTACCCTACCTTGCCCATCCCTGCAGTCGCTGTTTCGGTCCTCTTTGTGTTCGACAAAGAGGACACCACAGGAGCAAGCTGGGACAAAATGTACATGCATCAAGCTAGCTTATGATCTGAGAAGGAGTCCCATAAGGTTCCAAGGGGCAATGGCATAGTCCATTTTCAGTTATTTTTGGAGTTGGAAATAAATTATTTTGATGCCTTCCATGACACTACTGATGGGTCTCAGAGGGGACTCGCTAGCAGTCGCACGTTGATCTTGCTCGCATTGCATTACACTGAAGACCCTGCATTTACGGTGAAAAATAGACCAGGAGTGCATGGCTTAGCGGTGTGGAGTAGAGTCCTGGGGGCAGAGCCGGCCAGAGGGGTTAAAGGCATAATTCGTGGCAGTTTCGTTAAGCACAGAGGGTGTGCCTCTTTTGCTTGATTGGATATTTTTTATTGAGCAAAAGAGGCAGCGGACAGGGGGAGGAGAGAGTCAGGAGTGGGTGGTGAAAAGCAGAGATTGGGAGTCGATGGTGGGGCAATGAGTGAAGGACAAAGTGGGGAAGATGACAAATTGGGAAGTTGGGGAGCTAAAAAATGTAAGAAATTATAGGAATGGTTCACTTTTGTTTGCAAAGAAGCAGATTGTGGGACAACTGGGATTTGCAGTGCCAGTGGTCAAAAAGCACCAGTACCATTCCTGATAACAAGCACCCCGATTGGGGGCTCAGCCCTTGTTTCTCATAAATCACCAGCAATAATTAGATTTACTACCTTCCGGGTTTTGTTTTCTTTCCTCCTATTTTTCCAAAATTGGCAACTAGCTAATTCTGGATACTCCCAAACCTCTTTCTGTTGACCTGTTTTGTGGGCCTATTTTCTTTTTATTCCAATAAATGCAGTACATTCATAAATGCATATCATGCAGGCCTAAACATCAGTTTGTCATCCTGCAGTCTCAGGGTTTATCCCTAATTAATTCACAATCCTGTCGCAACCTGCTGCAGTTACTTAACATTTCTAACAGTGCTCAATACATTCTAACAGTGTCAGTTCGTTGGAAATCATAATTTAGTCAACTCATTTCGCCAGGGCCAGGACACATTGCAACATGAACAGCGACATATTAATTTGTTTTCTGTGGTGGGATTTCCTTGGCTTCCATATTGTTATGGCTTGCAATTTATGAATAATTTTGCAAATGTGGGTCTTATTATTGCAAACGGTTCTAGGCCTGCATGCTGCCAAAAGTAGGCTACCCAGGCACACATGTGCAGGGTCGAAAATCCAGCAGGGCACAAAATGTAAATCATTAAGCGTCATTGGAGGAAAATGTCAAGGTGTCGAAGCCGAGTGCATAGCTTGGGTTTTCAGACGTAATTAACCTGTTTAAAGGCATACTCACTATCAACTGCAGGAGGTGGGATAACTATCATCTCCGCCATCATACCAGGTGATAATTCCACCATTCCCCATGACCATGCAGGTCTTGATACAGAAAAGCTGGTGTTTTTTGTGATTGGAAATGGCTGGGGTTTGCGGGACTGGTTTGTGTTGCTGAGTGTTAGACTACCTTCCAAGAAATATTTCTTTCCCCTGCCCCATTGTTATTTATAGGGATGCTGTTCTTGTTGTTATCAAAGCCCATAACCATCAAAATTATGCTGTTGTTTGTGCAAAGTCACTTTTTCAACATTCAACTGGAGGGATTGCCGTGCGATGTTTGCCTTTGTCTGTTGGCAAATCAAAAAGTTTGTCATTTGGCTAAGAAAAATAGTCACAAGATTCTTTTTGCAGATCAGTTTTGTTGGCTGATCAAAAGAGTTCGAAGATGTTTTTTTGTTGGATACCTACTTAGTTGCTGGCAAATTAAATATGTTGTCAGTTCTTGTTAATTAAAGGAGTGTTAGGATATTTTGCAGGTTATTCATTGACAAAAAAGTTGACAATTGTCGAATTGAAAGAGTCTTGGGTGTTTACTGGCCAGGGTTGTCGGCTGATCAAAAAAGTTGTTGGTGAATACAAAGAATCAGCAGATCAGCAAAAATGTTGAAAGTCAGTAGAAATGTAAAAATACAGCCTGTTAAAAATGCCAATGCTTCTTTTTGAAAAAGTCTATAACCTCCTGGTTCCTTGAAGATCAGTTGTTGAGAAATCAAGAGTCTTCAACACTTTTTTCATATCAGATGGGTTTTCACAAATATGCTGTTTTCCAGATAAAGCATTGTGAATTCACCTGGAGGTTTTGTGTTTTTACTTATTTTTGGTTTGCTAAGTTCAGATGTTGGAGATCAGTCTATGAGGTTTCTCTCTTGTTCTTGTTGGTGACTCTGGTTTGTGCTGCTGTGTCTGTGCACCTTTGGATTCGTCCAAAACTGCCTTGATCTTGACAAGGAATTTTCTGGTTCTGTGGGATGGATGAACCACATTTTGTTGAAATGTCAAGTGTTTCTGAAGTATTTGTTGAATTGTTGTTAAACTTGCGTTTGAAGCTTGAATTTGAAACCCATGCACAATTATTATCCTATCCAAGGAGCACTCGGCCGTCCACAGATTTAGGATAAGCGTGACTAGATAAGCCAGACGAGATAAGCGTGAATTTGGGACTGAATTATGAAATGGTGATTAGCCAGCAGTATTGCATCCGACTTGTTGGAATCACGAGGTCGTGAGTTCGAATCCCGGCCAAGTCATATTTTTTCACCTCAATGCACAGCACGTTTGCTGAAATAAAATTTATGAGAGTGGTGAAAGAGCGCAAGAGGGTGGGCTCTTTCACCTTCTTCTTCTTTTAAATTTGGCGGACAGCATGAGACAGGTGGACGCTGCCACTTCCATTCTGTTTTCGCAGTTTCAGTCCCACCTTGTGGTCGTGCTGATCTTACGAGAGCAGTCGATTTCTCTGATTTTGGCCTTTTTCCTATTCCTGGCCTTGTTGTTGAAATTTTCGTGTCTGTGAATGGAAGATGTGTGAATTTTGGTCTCAATAAATTCCATTATTACTGCCAATTTTAAGCAAAAAATTTGCATTTTTGTTTTTTGCAGCTTGTTGGAGTTCATTTGTTTTGTGTGCAATGAGCGGATGAGCAAACAAATGAAAAGGAACTCAAAAGAGAATGAAATGCCCAAAATGCATTGTCCGATGCCTCTGTCAGCCAGACAAAGAACACAAAACTGGTGAACTGAGCGTGAACACACTGATCACCGCTCCAGAATGTTCGAAACTGAACTCCATGTCTTTCAGTTTTCCAAATCTCCTGCCAGGCTGATTGGTTGATGGAAGACCACTGCTGCGGGAACTGGGAGGAAAATGAACATGTGTGTGTGTTACCAGTGCAGCTACTTGGAACCATTGTGGATTTGTTTCTCGATACAAACACTGCCAGAATAGAGCGAAGCATGCTTTCTTCCAATGGGCGACAATGGGTGGTGTTGGCTGTGTTGTTTTTGAACATTTGATGGCTGGTAGTATGCTGCAAAGGAAAATTTGGGTGTTGCTGGATTTGTTGCATGCTTCTCTGCCCAAGATGTGCTACAAATTTTTGGTAGCTCACGAATGCTTTTCGATTGCATTCCATGTGAAGAGTCTATGAATAAGTTTGGCTGGCAGACTCACCATGTCAGGTGGTGAAACCACTCCCGTTACATTAAGGATCTTGTCCCAAAAATTGGTTGCTCTACATTGGTTGATTTGGCAAATTAGCTATGTTAACTCTTTCGTCCATTTTGAGGGGTTTTCGGCTAAGTCTTGGTGGAAATAGTGTCGAAAGGTGGTCAAGGTGATCGCAGGGATTTCTTCTACGAGCATTTTGGATTGCATTCTATCTGAAGCATTTTGGATTGCATTCTATTTGAAGCATTTTGGATTGCATTCCATCAGAAGCATTTTGGATTGCATTCCATGTCCTGAAAATTTGGTTACTCCACGATGATTTGGCAAATTTGCCTTGTTAGGTAACTTGCTATCACCCATTTTTGGGGTTTTTGGCCTAGTTTGGGGAGCTATAGTGCCAAAAGATGGTCGGAGGCAATTTCTTCTATTTGCATGTTCCACCATTCCCCATGACCATGCAGGTCTTGATACAGAAAAGCTGGTGTTTTTTGTGATTGGAAATGGCTGGGGTTTGCGGGACTGGTTTGTGTTGCTGAGTGTTAGACTACCTTCCAAGAAATATTTCTTTCCCCTGCCCCATTGTTATTTATAGGGATGCTGTTCTTGTTGTTATCAAAGCCCAATAACCATCAAAATTATGCTGTTGTTTGTGCAAAGTCACTTTTTCAACATTAAACTGGAGGGATTGCGATGTTTGCCGTTGTCTGTTGGTGAATCAAAAAGTTTGTCAGTTGGCTAATCAAAATAGCCACAAGATTCTTTTTGCAGATCAGTTTTGTTGGCTGATCAAAAGAGTTCGAAGATGTTTTTTTGTTGGATACCTACTTAGTTGCTGGCAAATTAAATATGTTGTCAGTTCTTGTTAATTAAAGGAGTGTTAGGATATTTTGCAGGTTATTCATTGACAAAAAAGTTGACAATTGTCGAATTGAAAGAGTCTTGGGTGTTTACTGGCCAGGGTTGTCGGCTGATCAAAAAAGTTGTTGGTGAATACAAAGAATCAGCAGATCAGCAAAAATGTTGAAAGTCAGTAGAAATGTAAAAATACAGCCTGTTAAAAATGCCAATGCTTCTTTTTGAAAAAGTCTATAACCTCCTGGTTCCTTGAAGATCAGTTGTTGAGAAATCAAAAGAGTCTTCAACACTTTTTTCATATCAGATGGGTTTTCACAAATATGCTGTTTTCCAGATAGCCTAAAGCATTGTGAATTCACCTGGAGGTTTTGTGTTTTTACTTATTTTTGGTTTGCTAAGTTCAGATGTTGGAGATCAGTCTATGAGGTTTCTCTCTTGTTCTTGTTGGTGACTCTGGTTTGTGCTGCTGTGTCTGTGCACCTTTGGATTCGTCCAAAACTGCCTTGATCTTGACAAGGAATTTTCTGGTTCTGTGGGATGGATGAACCACATTTTGTTGAAATGTCAAGTGATTCTGAAGTATTTGTTGAATTGTTGTTAAACTTGCGTTTGAAGCTTGAATTTGAAACCCATGCACAATTATTATCCTATCCAAGGAGCACTCGGCCGTCCGCAGATTTAGGATAAGCGTGACTAGATAAGCCAGACGAGATAAGCGTGAATTTGGGACTGAATTATGAAATGGTGATTAGCCAGCAGTATTGCATCCGACTTGTTGGAATCACGAGGTCGTGAGTTCGAATCCCGGCCAAGTCATATTTTTTCACCTCAATGCACAGCACGTTTGCTGAAATAAAATTTATGAGAGTGGTGAAAGAGCGCAAGAGGGTGGGCTCTTTCACCTTCTTCTTCTTTTAAATTTGGCGGACAGCATGAGACAGGTGGACGCTGCCACTTCCATTCTGTTTTCGCAGTTTCAGTCCCACCTTGTGGTCGTGCTGATCTTACGAGAGCAGTCGATTTCTCTGATTTTGGCCTTTTTCCTATTCCTGGCCTTGTTGTTGAAATTTTCGTGTCTGTGAATGGAAGATATGTGAATTTTGGTCTCAATAAATTCCATTATTACTGCCAATTTTAAGCAAAAAATTTGCATTTTTGTTTTTTGCAGCTTGTTGGAGTTCATTTGTTTTGTGTGCAATGAGCGGATGAGCAAACAAATGAAAAGGAACTCAAAAGAGAATAAAACGCCCAAAATGCATTGTCTGATGCCTCTGTCAGCCAGACAAAGAACACAAAACTGGTGAACTGAGCGTGAACACACTGATCACCGCACCAGAATGTTCGAAACTGAACTCCATGTCTTTCAGTTTTCCAAAACTCCTGCCAGGCTGATTGGCTGACGGAAGACCACTGCTGCGGGAGCTGGGAGGAAAATGAACATGTGTGTGTGTTACCAGTGCAGCTACTTGGAACCATTGTGGATTTGTTTCTCGATACAAACACTGCCAGAATAGAGCGAAGCATGCTTTCTTCCAAAGGGCGACAATGGGTGGTGTTGGCTGTGTTGTTTTTGAACATTTGATGGCTGGTAGTATGCTGCAAAGGAAAATTTGGGTGTTGCTGGATTTGTTGCATGCTTCTCTGCCCAAGATGTGCTACAAATTTTTGGTAGCTCACGAATGCTTTTCGATTGCATTCCATGTGAAGAGTCTATGAATAAGTTTGGCTGGCAGACTCACCATGTCAGGTGGTGAAACCACTCCCGTTACATTAAGGATCTTGTCCCAAAAATTGGTTGCTCTACATTGGTTGATTTGGCAAATTAGCTATGTTAACTCTTTCGTCCATTTTGAGGGGTTTTCGGCTAAGTCTTGGTGGCAATAGTGTCGAAAGGTGGTCAAGGTGATCGCAGGGATTTCTTCTACGAGCATTTTGGATTGCATTCTATCTGAAGCTTTTGGATTGCATTCTTTTGAAGCATTTTGGATTGCATCCATCAGAAGCATTTTGGATTGCATTCCATGTCCTGAAAATTTGGTTACTCCACGATGATTTGGCAAATTTGCCTTGTTAGGTAACTTGCTATCACCCATTTTTGGGGTTTTGGCCTAGTTTGGGGAGCTATAGTGCCAAAAGATGGTCGGAGGCTATTTCTTCTATTTGCATTTTGGACTGCGTTCCATATGAAGATCACCCGTTTTTGGAGTTTTGACCAGCTTTAAGGAGATTTTTTTGCCTGTCCAGCTCAGAGAGCCCTGAACATGGATGAGCAGTTAAATTTCCTTACCGTTTTCTCCCAGCTTCATTTCTTTCTCCTCCTTGTGTGTGTATGTGAACATTTTTGTTGTATGAAGTATCATAATGGGGAAACCCATAAATACAATTCAATTCAATTTAAAGGGTTTCAGCACCGATGTGGGGTATTTCTTCGGACAAAATTTTCGATTGCATTCCATCTGATGAACTTGTGTTGAAAATTTGGTTGCTCTGCGATGATTTAACAAATTAGCACACGTTAACTTCACCCATTTTAGTTTTTTTGCCCAGATTTGGGAGGCGATAGAGCCGAAATGGGGGGTCGGGGGTATTTCTTCTGTGGACATTTTCTATCGCATTCCATCTGAAGAACTCATCCCACCCTAAAAATTTGTTAGCTCTGCGGGGATTTTGAATATTTGCTCTTGCTGAATCAAAAGGGCATATTTGGGGGGGGATTTAGGGGCATAACTCAGTCATGATTAGGGTTGGATCACTTTTTCACTGATCAAGATTCATTTGCATGGTCTTCGGGAATCTACAGGGTGTTTCAAAATTAACGGTACACTATGTGTTTTCTCTAATTTCCCGGAATAAACGGTTCGATATAGCATCCATTGCGGTGTGTACAGTTCTCTGGGCTTGTGACAAGTTAATGAAAGTTCGGTGCAGCATGACTTGTTCCATTGCGGCCACATCTGCTGTGATTAGTTGGTGCAACCAGTTATGGTCGCAAGGTCGTGTTGGGTAAACTTTTGGGATTTTGTTCTGTCCCACAGGAATAACTCACACGGGGTAAATCTGGAGACCTCGGTGCCTCCTCGATGTAACCACGTTTCCCAGTCATGCGGCTAAAGAATCAAGTCAAGCCATTGCTGCTCATTAACTGTGAAAAATGGCGGCGTGCCGTCCAGCATAAAACAAATTCGTCCAAGCAGATTTGCGACGAGAAGCTCAGGCATCCTGAATATCTGCAACATGTGCAAGTCATTCGCCAAATTTACAGTTGGCTCGCCGAAAAAAATGGGGTAAATGACTGGCCAACTGCAAATCAGATCACGTTCCTGCGCATTTTGCAAAATTTTATGATGCCGCAAAGCTGGACGAATTTGGTTTATGCAGGACGGCGTGCTGCCTCTTCTCACAGTTAATGGGCATCATGGTTTAACCAGGGTTTCTTCACCACTGGGTTGGGAGACGAGATTTCATCGAGTTGGCACCGAGGTCTCTAGATCTACCCCGTGTGAGTTGTGAGTTATTCCTGTGCATGGGACAGAACAAAATTCCAAAAATTTACCCAACACGACCTTGCGACCATAACAGGTTACACCAACTAATCACAGCAGATGTGGCCGCAATGGAACAAATCATGCTATGCGCCGAACTTTCATTAACTTGTCTCAAGCCCAGAGAACTGTATACACCGCAATGGATGCTGTATCGAACCGTTTATACCAGGAAATTGGAGCACAGAAAGTGTATAGGTAGTTAATTTTGAAACACCCTGTATTCTGGAATTTCTGCGGTGATTTATGGAACACCTTGTATTTATGGACCCTCGGCCTGAAAGAGGAGTGGGCCCACCTGAATTCTTTTGAACCTGGGAATTTCTGAAACATTTCTGGAAAAGACTTTTCTGTGCAGCAAATTCCTCAGGATATGCTGCACATTTTTTTTAATATTGACTTTGTCTGGAACCAAGTCTTTCTTGCAGAGGGAGGCCACACTGACCTTCCAATTCCAGTCATGGGAGTCCATGTCCTGGGGCTTCTGAGCTTCTCCCCTCAAGGGCCCTCACATGGGGCTCGACTCCTTGGATTCCAGCCGGGGCCTCCCGCCCACGGATACCTATTTAAGAAATGCCCATTGTTTTGCATACTTTACCATATTTCTACGTACGAGTTGTTGTTAAAGTCCGGACTCCCCAAAAACGTGTGTGTAAAGGAAAAAATATATTGCTTTATTTGTCTCTTTTTTGTCACGCTCACGCACAAAATGGGATATGCCCAAATCTGAATGAAAAAAATTGAAATTCGCCCCAGACCCACTCCACCCCCGAGGTCTCTAGGAATGATATGCGACCAGTGCCTTGCTCCCATGCTATTTTTCAGTTCCGACAACCCTGGGTGCAAGGCCTGTGGATTTTTGGATAATTTTGGTGCCAAAGGGTGACACAATTATTGCAAGGCTAAGAGAACGGCTTTTTCGAAAATGTTAAATATTTCTCTGTGATCATGTAATTGTGTCCCCCCTGTACAGGTTGTTCCTGGAAACTTCCACAAAATTACATAGATGCCTATTCGTCATGGCAACACAAATCAAAACATTTAGAGTGAAAAACATTGCTTTTACCTCCATTTTTATAACTTCTTTTCGGGGAATTGGGGCAAATTTTCAAAATCGACACAGAGCAACCAAATTTTCAGAATGAATTCCACATCGGAACAAAAAATATAGACGCACTGAATACTCTTCAACCCCCACCCCATTTTGGTTTTATTGACCCCCCAAAATTGACCCATACATTCGTGGGAATTGGGGCGAATTTTCAATATCAACGTGGAGCAACCAAATTTTCAGGACTGATTCCTCATCACGATTGAAACAAAGATAAAGATGCAGGAAATGCTTTCCGACATCCAATTTTGGTTTTTGGGCCCTTAAATCCCCAAAATGGGCCAATTCTTTCGAGAAAAGAGAGACTTTTTGCACCTTTTTTTCTCGAAATAATTTGCCCATTTTGGGTGTTGAAAGAACCACAAAACCAAAACGTGGGGTCGGAGAGCATTTTAAGCATCTTTATCTTTCATTCCAATCAATAAGGAATCGTCCTGAAAATTTGGTTACTCCACATTGATATTGGAAAATTCACCCCGCGTATGTAGGTATATCTGGGCCAATTTTGGGGTTTTGGGGGGTCAATAAAACCAAAAAAATGAAGGGTCGGAGAGCATTTAGTGCGTCTTTTTTTGTTCCAATCACTTTGAGGAATTTCGGTTTTGAAAATTCGCCTCCTGTCCCCCGAAATGCAGGGTTGCAAAAAAATGAAACATTTGAAAAAAAAACAAAACATTTGTTTTAAAACAAAATTGGATGTTTTAAAACACTTTTTTTGTTTTAAAACAGCTAGAAAAAAAACTTGTTTTAAACATGATTTTTGTTTTAAAACAAGGTGTTTTAAAACAAAAATTTTTTTTTTCCTTTTTCTTTTAAAATTTAAAACTGATTTTGTTTTAAAACAGGTGAAAACAAATATTTTTTTCCTTTTTTTTTAAAACTTTGAATGAAGCCCGAGTAATGCAAACAACAACCCTGGAATGGGCAAAAAAAATCGAATTTACCCAGGCCACTCAATTAATTATAGTGCACAAATTTACGTAAATTTAATTGTAATTGTTCTTTGTTTAGATTAAACAAACATGACCAAAATGGGAAATAAAAAGGATGAATAATTTACAGGAAAATTTAAAAATAAATTAATAAGATGACAGAGGGAGAGCCCTTAAAATTTTGAGGATAGTGAGTCATTGGGGAGGGAACCACCCCGAATTGTTCTGGGAAAGGTTTAAAATCTTTGAGCTTTGGGCGAAATTTGTTATGAAAGGTTGGGGGGGCTTGTATTTCGTCTGGCAGGGAAGCAGCGAACCTCTAAGAATCTTTTTAAGTGTATAAAGCCGTCTCATCGATCTCCTCTGTTGGAGAGGCAAAAGACCTAATTCGTTAAGCATCCTTGTAACACTGGATGTGTACCCATAATCATTCATAATGAACCTAGCTGCACTTCTCTGTACCTTTTCGAGAGCTTCAATGTGGCTCACCAAAAATGGGTCCCATGCACAGCTAGCATATTCAAGAATCGGGAGTACTGACACTTTGTAAGCCATTAGCTTGACACTTTTTTCTGCATGAGAGAGGTTGCGACGAATTGCCCCAAAGCTGTTTTGGCTTTATTGACAACCTTACTAATGTGCTCATTCCAATTCAGAGTCCTTGATAGTGTGACCCCCAAGTATTTAAATGAGGACACGCGAGATATTGGCACCCCGTACAGCAAGTACAGACGATTAGGTAAATTGTTGCCATCAGGTCTGAGGGTTCTGATAAATGTCAATGAGGCACATTTTTCCACATTAATCTTCATTTTCCAATCATTACACCAGTTCTTAATTTTGAAAGGTCTGTCTGTAAAACTACCAGGGACTCATGGTCAAGATAAGGCAAGTATATCACTAAATCGTCGGCAAATAGCCTAGATTCACTTAAACCATTCAAAATGTCATTAATGAAAAGAAGGAAGAGAAGTGGACCAAGCGAACTACCTTGAGGTACTCCCGATGAAAAAACTAAGGCTTCATCGGATAAAGTACCATCAACTGAAACAAAGGCGCACGTCTATTGGTAAGATAGGATTCCAAAAGCGAGATCAAGGGAACAGGTACATCGGCGATACTCAGCTTTCTTGAGAGAAGTTTGTGATCAACTCTATCAAATGCCTTTTCAAAATCAATAAAAACAGCATCCATTGCTCTCTTCTCTCAAGGCTACGAGAAATATCATGGCAAAATCCAATGAGCTGAGTTTCACAAGATTTTTGCTCTGAAAACCATGCGGCTGGGATGAATTATGCCTTGACTTACTGCATAGTCGGAAAGTGCTTTGCACAGAAGTTTTTCGAAAATCTTCGGAGCACTAGAAATGAGTGAGATAGGACGGTAGTTAAGGGGATTTGATTTCGAGCCCTTTTTTGGTACGGGACTATGGTAACTTCCCTCCACTTGTCGGGAAATTTACCTGAACGCAAAATATCCTTAAATAAGACATGAAGATATGGTGCGAGGGACAAGCGCAGATTTTTGAAAATAGACATTGGGATCTTATCCGGGCCCACTGCTTTCCCAGCGCAAATATTTTTAATTGAGCTCCAAAAGCGAGTAGCATGAGGAGATTCAGCAAGGGTACTAATAAACCTCGAGAAAAGCTGCCTGCTGAGATTGGTCACCTTGTGAGAAGTTGATTCGAAACGTGCCAGGTTGGTCTCAGTTGGGTGAGCGATGGCCGTCTGCTGGTGCCTTCTCTTTTTTCGAATTAGAGTTTTTAGTTTGTCGTTTGACCACGGAAAGCGCGTGTCGACGACTTTCCTTTCTGTCGGGATACTCTCGATCATGGACACAAGAAAGTTTTGCAAGAATGTCCATTGAGCGTCAACGCCCTCAGTAAGAGACAGAGATTTAAATGTCCCGAAATTGGAGTTTGCAAGCTGTGAAAGTTCATCCCAGTTCGCCTTGTCAAAGCGCTTCAGATATTTGATCTGGCGGTACTGGATGGCAGACTTGGATCCCTTTCGGAAGCAAATTGCGGTAACCACAATCATGTGGTCAGAAATTCCGGGAATTGTCTTGATTTCAATAGAACGGGCTTCGAAGTTTAGTAATACAAGATCTAAAATATTTGCGGTGCCATTTTGACAAAAGCGAGTCGGGCATTTAGGACGTTTAGCTCCTCAATCCTCAACTTCACTCGTGGTTCGATATGCCGGGTTTCTTACGTGAATAAACTCATTTGATGTGCTCCAATTTGCATCAATGGATAACGTTCGGGATTCGGGGTGCGTAAATATTCCTGGAGATATTCCAAAATTCTTGGAATGTTCGTTGGATTCTATTCAATTCTATTTCTATTTATTTATCATTGTTCAAAAAGTAAACAAAGTAGCAAGAATTATGATGAAATACAATCCAATTTTCACCTACCACGCCAAATTTTATCATTAACCATTACAATTTTGTGATGGTGATGACAAAAAAGATATACCTACCGATATTTACAATTCACCATAGGCCATACCCCAAGAGAAAATTGTTCAGGTGTTGATTTTTGCTTAAATATTCCTCGTACACATCCTCTATCGTTTTGTTTTCCTATTTGTTTTTGAGTGTCAAAAGTTCAAAAGGGAATTATTCACAAATTCCCAGGAAATTTAGGTACAACGAAAATTAAAATTAAAATTTAGGTACAACGAAATTTTGAGAATTAGATTTCAATGAAAATTGCCCGTCAACAAGTGGCAAGTGCAATGCTTCCTGTTCCTAGTACAGATGTTCCCAAAATCATGAAAAACATTTGACAATTCTTGTTTTTAATATTACACCATTTAAACAGGCACTCTGCATTTGCTGGACTCATATTTGTTTTCCACTCTGGCTGTTTTTTTTTGTTTTTGTACGAGTACCTACCATGTCCCTTTTTAGTTGTTATGGTATTCACCTACCGAATGCCCGGACCTATTTTAAGTACCTACCCATTTTATTTGCATGGGTCCCTGTTTTTATTTTCCTTCTAAGATCATAAAATGCATGTCTTTTGCTTGATGCTTTGGTCATATCATTGGTGGTGGGATAATAACTTCTGAAGAGGTTACCAGACAGAAACAACCACTTGCCAATGAGTCCTATCCTGTTTTCTTCTCATTTCTCACACACGTAAAGAAAGGCGAAAAAACTGCTAAATGAATAGTCCAAGGACCAAAATCATTTCTGGTCACCTGCCTGCTCCTTCTTCATGATGTTTCGTGTTTTGAGGTATTTATTTGGTTTCTGGCAACTGGACAATCGTGACAAATGGCAAACCATTCGCGGTTTAAAAAGAAGTTAAGCTCATGATCATGATCAAAAATGGGATAGAATGATGTGGATATTCCCAAAGTTGTACCAAAAGGAACATTGCCATAAACCAAGTTCTTGGGAACAACATTGAACATACCTATTGACACACATGGAATTTTGCGATGACCTGTGACATTCCATTTCAGAATCATATCGATTTTG
This sequence comes from Sinentomon sp. SZTP_YWyxl, assembly GCA_030068105.1. Taxonomy (NCBI): domain Eukaryota; kingdom Metazoa; phylum Arthropoda; class Protura; order Sinentomata; family Sinentomidae; genus Sinentomon; species Sinentomon sp. SZTP_YWyxl. Next base: position 14,024 of record JASGXE010011293.1, read on the forward strand.
GATTCAGATGCAGATGGTGCATCATGGAAATTGGTTGAACATAAGCGGGGTGGAGATTACATTTAAACAGTCCGCCATGTTGTAGGTATTGCCACAAGTTTTGAATATCCATTGTTTTTTCTCGCAAGTCATTTTTCAATGAAATGAGCACACCAAGTGGTTGGTTAAGTTTAGAGGGTGTGTGAGATTTTGAGGTTTGTGATGGTGTGACGTAGACACAATTATCATCATCATCAACCGCCATCTGAGCTGACAGCCATATGGCCGGTGGCTCAGCGAGGAGGCCACTCTGGCTGACAGCCATTGCCCCAACCATTTTACCTCAACCTGTCGGCCATTGTCCGACTCTCAACACAATAACATTCACATAACACTCACAACTTGTGACACACTCTCTGCTGCCACCAAGTGCAGAAAACTTTGCTAATATCTATCTTGTCTTATCTAACTATCTATATGTATCTAATTTTTTTTTTAGCATGCAGTCATGCACAAAAGGTTAAACGTTCAGGAAAAGTCAAAACTGCATTCGAGCCTGAAATGGAAAAAAAAAAAAATA
>JASGXE010011294.1:0-14064 GCA_030068105.1 Sinentomon sp. SZTP_YWyxl
GCTGGCAGAATCTAATCCAATGACATCTGAATCTGAATTCCAAGGAACGTTTTGAATGTGTTCCAAGTAAGAATTGTAATCGTCTGGCTTTGGTCGGATATAATTAACTGGAAAGAATTTTAGCAAAGGAATTCGAAGACAGAAAATATGCAAGAGAAAGTGGGGAAAAATTCAAAAAACACAGAAATTGTTGTTGTATGGTTCCATTAAAGATTTTCGCTGGCGTTTCATATTCTTTGGAACACCCTGCTTTTAATATTATTATTTCAAGTGAGAGTTGGGCAAAGCATCAAATATTTCAAGCATCAATAAGCCTGATGAATGGTTCTGAAACTCGCAGAAGGCATGATGAGGTTATGAGTCCAGAGAGTGTGGCATGAGAGTCCAGCGCCAGCTCATAACATCACATACTCATAACCTCATCAATTAGCCTGTTAGGAATCTTTTTACAAGACACAATCTGACAAAAAAAACTATTTTCAAAAATTTGTCCAAAACTAATAAGCCAATTTTGTAAATAAAAAAAATGGGGGTGCATGTTTTCTGGGCAGCAGGGGAGATCACCCAGGCAAACAAAAATTCAGCAATATTTTTTGAAAAACAAAGGCTCCTTGAATTTTGGGCCACACTTTCCCAGTTTTGGACCCTCAAGATGAAATCTTTTTCCCCTTAACAAATCATTTATCTCTCTTTCTTGGGCTTCTTCGACCCACATATTCACTTTGCAACCCCAGTTTTAGGGTTTGCTTTGACAAATATTGAAAATTTACAATAACTCTGAAGAAGTGCAAAATAGCAAGATGCGTAGACAGAATACAGGAGCAAGTCCAATCACGTCGAAAACAAAATGTCCCCTTGGTCATGAGATTGCGTTGTAACTGAGCCATCATATCCCTATCTAAGCTTCCATTGTGGGGTGTTCCGACGGCTGTTCACTCTTGCAGAAATTTGGGGGCATTTTATGCGTTTTAATTATTTGCCTGATAAAGTGGGGCCAAAGAAAAAGAAATGAGAAAGTTTTAAGTAAGAAATTTGCAAAAAGAATGTGTAAAATAAAGTTTTGTAAAGTATATTTCTGAAAAAATCTTCAAGTCATATTGACACACTAATAATTGTTCCAAAAAGCAAATCCGATCAGATCAGATTAGCCTTATGATGAGTCTACTCCAATTTGGGGCCTCACGGGGGATCAGGAACATTCGATATCAAGCGGTGTAGCAGATCAAAAAAGGAATAAAAAACAACATAAAATTCCGTATCTAAAGATAACAAGACAAACGACGATCAACTGATCTTCTTAACTTGTGTAGGAATATAGCAAAGCCATATCCTGAAAGAGATACCAGGACAGCAACAGTTAGAAATCGAAGAAATAAGGAAAGAAAAACAGGGAAAGATTTTGATGCAAGGTTTCAGAGGACCAGTTCATTTTTTCCTTTCTTTTTTCTTTTATCGGTGGCAGAAGATGAGCAATCTTCCTCGATGCATTCAACTGTGACAAAAGAAACCGGTTCCAGAAACAAATTGAGGAACCAAAAAAAAAAAAGAAAGATGCAAAAGATCAATTGAAGTTTCTGATGGATGAAACTGTGGGAGTGGTTTTAGTCAGACTGCATGAAAAATTTGGGCCAATTTGCCAGAATGAACAAGTTTTTTTGCGATTCATGAAATAAGAAATCACATCAAAAACATTTCCAGAAAAAGTAACTTTTGGTTACTCCCTGAAATGTGGACACCTGGACACCCCTTGGAGACCCTTAAGGGGGTGTCCAGGTGTCCATATTTTAGGGAATACCCAGTACCCACTAATGTTAAGAGTAATGTCCAGCATGTTGAGAAGAACGTTGAGGACCAACGGCCCAGCAAGCACAAAAATGTTGATGTAGAGCCCGATGCATTCAAGTGTTGAAATACGTTCATTTTCTGCCATGACCATCAAATCGAAATAAGTTTTGGCATGATCAAAAACTTTCACTGAATCTTTCAACAGGCAACAACAAAAACAGCACAAGTGTGAAAACAGCAAAATGAATGTGACATCCAAACAGATACTCAGGGCCAGATTAAGGCTCCCACGGGCCCTGGGCACAACCGAAAGTTGGGCTCATCGATTTTCACTTCACAGGCATATTCATTTGGAGCTAATCGGACGGTCGGACGAGGTGATTTGCAAAAAATGACTGGGGGACCAAAAGTAACATCTGAAAAGATTCCGCCGCAGGCACAACGGGGTCTGGAGCGGAGCCCATGGGGTTTCAAGTGGCAGACCACCTGCGGCAGTGAGTCTGAGGGACTCAGCCCCCCGAAGCTTATGAAATTTCGGCATTTCGTTTGTGGCAAAAATTGTGTTTCTTGATCATTTTGTCAGAAGGCGGATGGATCCCCAATCCCAACACCCTTGCAATGGTGCAAGAAGGAAAATTTCGGCTCTGAAATGAGGCCCTCTGCACTTTGATGGGGTATCAAGGGCACTCCTACTGGGTCTGAAAAAAAAACAAAAGATGGATAAAAAGTAAATGCGGGGGGCAGGTGCTTCTCCTTGCCTCTTTCATCCTCTTTGGACCCAAAAAATGAAAAAAGGGTGGAAATGGCGGGCCCCTTTACATCTCGGGCCCCTAGGCCTGTGCCCAATGTGCCCGTTGGATAATACGGACCTGCGGATACTTTCACTTGAATGGTAGACACAACCAAATTCCTATTCTGACAAGGCGACCTGGCAACAAAAAAAAACTACAAAGAAAGACATATTTTGGGCACGACTCCGGTTTAGAGTAAGGAACTTACCACAGTTGTTAAAAATATACTGATCGGTGTTCACAATTTCTGGTGATATGAACTTTGCAAACAACTCATTCAAGCACTGTTGGTCCACTTCATCGGATATTCTTGCTCCAAAAATGCGTTCACCAAACAAATGATGCAGTGTATCATAAGGGATGTCCTAAGATGCAAAGATTAAAATCGGAATGAAAATTATTGTGGATGTAAGATTTTGGAAGCTGATAAGGATTGGGACACTGGAAAAGACGACAATGTGCTGAAATGAAACTCCAAGTCATGCTACTAAAAAAAAGGGTGAATGGGTGACTAAAAGGGTCAATTGCAGAAGAGTTCAGCATTCCATGAGAGTTCGATGCAGAAGCAGAAGATGTTGAACTTGTCAGCAAAGCAGCAATGAAAAGCAAATAAAATGAGTTGGCGGGAAAGTGAATTTATTTTTAGTTCTTCTTCTGAGATGAGCATTTTTTATTTTTACGAGTTCTCCATCCAGAAGTTATGTTGCCATTTATGTGTCACGTATTCCAAGCAGCGCAGAATGTTCCTATTCCACTTGACAGTTCTGTAAATCTGAAATCACATCCAAGTCAAGAATAACATGTCATCCAAAAAGAAGGAACCTAACAGGTCACATCTGCTAGGGTGGAAGTACTACAGGCGACTGCAAGGTGGTCATTACTCATTTTAGAAATCAGGGAAATGTTAGATAAGCAGTACACACTTCAAAACCAGCTTCACTGAAAACTCAATCAGGACCTGTCAATCAGGATTATCGATTGTCGGTCGACAATTATGTACATGTAAAATGACACCCTTGGCCAGGAAGTTGCCCGTTTATGCATGCGAACATATGCCCACCTGCGTAAAAATAAATCATTCATTTTGCATGATGACTGCTTCATTGACGTCAACTTGAAAACCTGATCTAGAATTCCATGCAGATGGTTTAACCTGAAGACAGGGACAACCATGTTCCAATAGTTGGTGGTGCAGTTGCTCATTATCAGGGGGCGTACCAAACAGGGGTTGGTTGTGGGGGGATAGAACACGATTTTCTGCCAAGTCAAATTTTCAATTTGCCAGCAAATTTCTCCAACAATGCTGCCGATTTTAGAGATTTCGAAAAATGGCCAATTTCGAAAGAATGATAAAGGGCCCTGTGGGCTAAAACACCCCAGCAGAGCTCATTTACAAGTCATCTCAATTTTTTGGAAGCACTCATATGCTGAGACACAATCCCCTACAAATGGCAACATGATGAAATAGGCCAAATTATAATGCAACATGAAAGAAGGAATGAAATTGGAACACAAATGACAAAAGGCATTCAGGTGAGGCTACATTGCGACTTCACAGGCCTACTTGGGAAAATGCAGGTTTTGTTGATGGAAGTGGATCAAGATTGGTCCCCCAATAAACTCGAATGTCCCCAAGATTGTGCCAGCTCACAAACTTCATATATGGACAGAATTGTTTGCAATCTGTCTAAAATATAAGTGGTTGGAAGCAAAAGAAGTCGAAGGAAGAACTAATGCAGTTGGAAATTTTGGGATGGCACAACTGCACCAGTCGGAAAAATAGATTGTACAAGAGGGCAAGAAAGTAAGTAAGTTCCCAATTTGATGACTAATTTTTTTATAAATCGGTTGGAGACAATCAAAAGAACAATCAATTAAGTTGGAAATTCAACGTCCAACATGTAATTTGGAAAGCCACAAAAGCTGTCGACCAAGTCGGAAATTCCAAACCGAACGACCAAGTTGGTAGGCAAATCAAGAACCAAGATTGAACACTGAGGACCAAAACACAAAGTTGGAAAATCGAGAATAAGCAAAGTTGGGAAAATCAGATCCAAAAACTGGAAAATCGAAAACCCACAAGAAGTTGAAATTTGAGAATCAACAATCAAATTTGGTAGTGAAGCGCCAAAAACAAATTTGGCAAATTGAGAACAAAGAACCAAGTTGGAAAATTGAAAACCAATAAACGAAGTTAAATTGTGAATCAGTAAACGAAGTTGGACAATCGAAAACCCACAAGAAGTTGAAATTTGAGAATCAACAAACAAGTTGGAATTGAGAACAAACAGCTGAGTTGGAAAGTCAAGAACCAAGTTGGAAAATCATTGGCAAATTTTTGCAGTTTATTTTTCCAAGTTTTGTGATGCATGAGGTCCTGGTTTTTTTGGAACTCGGAACTTGAATTTTGCCACCCTTCCCATTTTCACCAACTTTGGGGCGAGATTCCCCCCTTTCCCGGTGGGTACGCCCCTGTGCAAATTGAAGTGCAATTCTTCCCAAATTTCAAAATGCCATGACTCAATCTGCATTCAAATTACTGTGGTACTGGTGGCCAAATATACATGAATGATCCGACAGTGGTAAGTCAGTATTGTATACTTGCCTGGCAGTCATCCAAGATTGTCCTCATGTGTTTTGCACTGATGCAGAAATCACTTTCATTGAATTCGTAATGATTATTCCAACCAACGAGACCAAGTTCTTTTCGTTCCAAGATGACACCATAGCAGAATGAAAGGCCATAGAGGAGATTTTTGAACTCAACTAGCTTGGAACTGCCCTCAAAGAACTCCACATCTGAAATTGGATCGCTGTGGTACGTTCTATTGCAAAAATAGGAGAGCAAATGGATCACAAAATGCGAAACTGGGAATGGAAAATCCCCAATGACAAAAATTTCACGCAAAAAGCAAAATTTAATTTGAGATCACGCTCACGAGACGAGCATGGAGATCTCTACCCCACTTGGAATCTGGCCAACGTTGCCATTGGGACCATCACAGCCCCATCGTGGTGGGAGTGATCTCAAGTTATAGACCCCTCCAAATTTCCGCTGTTCCTTCTACATATGAGAATTGTTCACAAAAATTACTTGTTAGCCATAGGTTGAGAAGAAATAAAAAAGTAATATTTCGCAAACAACACCAGACATCCTGCGCTTCCCGCAATGCCTGTCACCTCTGCTGAAACACAAAAAATTTAAGGGTTCTTCAAATTGCATGAAACAATTTTTGTAGCACGTCTACCTGGAAAACACTGCATTTAGATTGGTACATGAGTTTGAAGACCCTGGCGGGAGTCGGTGCGCAATTTCATAAACAACTAGACCCACTAGACTAATAAGAAAAAAGTAGGAGCATCTTGAGGAAGGAACTGAGAGAAATCGCACTTTTATTTGCACTGACATGATACAATTTCAATTCAGTTGGTTCAGGAGTTCTAGCAAGAGTTCTATGCAAAACTTAGCAAGCCTAACATAAAATTTAATTTCAATATGAGAGTTACCTGAACCAGAAGAAACATGTAAATATGATAATCATACCGTAATAAACTGGACCGTAAGTCTGAAGGTAATTCGATTGTAAGCTTGATACATTTCTGAAGCATTGAAGCTGGGAAAGATGCTGACGGGAGTGAAGATAACCAAAGCCTAAAATCTGGATGCATCTTCTCTGAGCAAAACTCAGCACACATCTGACAAATGTGGAGAGAAAAAGTAAAAAAAAAAGCAGAAATTGAATTTTCTAAGATCTTACTGCTCGGAATTTTTAACAGGTGACGAAACTCACTTTTTTTACTTTAATTCACTGTGCATTTATTGCTTTCCATTTTTTGTTGTTTGAAAACTTGGAAAAAAATTAGCATTCGATTCCAACATGCCTTTGCTATGATTCCTTCGATCAACATCAAAGTTTTACTTAGCCAATTGGTGATGTCAGAGAAATTGACTTGTGAAAACTGCCTCATTTTTATCAAATTCGGACCAGTGGAGTAACCTCAGTAACCCATAATCAAAGTTCTTCCAAAAGAAAATCATTTGTTGCTTTCAAATGATCTGTTTCCATATTTCGGCTTTGTTCATCTCGGTAGACAAAATTGATAATGGATACCTGTTTGTCCCAGATGATGCCATTTTCATTGAAATAGATGGAGTAACACAAGCTGTGACACGAGTCAATTTCTTTTTACAAGTTAAAAATTAAGAATCTGTTCAGCATTTTCAATGATTAGTGAACAAAATAAAATGCGAATTCAGCAGATGTAAACCCCTTTTTAATCAATTTTTTTTCCAGGCACATACAAGACTTTTATTTTTTTTTTGTTCGACAAAGAATTAGTCGCAACCGGTCCTGGGCAACCAGCAGAATAGGGATCCGGGTCTAGACCAACCGGTCCAGCAACCAGTTCACAGAACCGGTTGTTATTTTTAAACAGGAATACAAAGAGTATGATAATCTAATTCCAAAAAACTAAACCACATGAATAACGGACAGTATAGCTTTGGCTGTCGCTGTTTGAATTTGAAGATTCCATAATATGCCTTTTTTGCCAGTCTGAAACGCCTGTTGCATTGCAGGAGAAGTAATGATGATCGTCTTCCTGGATACTAAAACAATACTAAGATCATGTTGCTCATTTGTAATTCAAGTCTCGCAGGGGGTGATGATTTTGATTTAGAATGTATCAAGGTCATCATTTATTTATTCCAGTGACGCAACCAGGATTTGCGTTCGGGAGGGGACGACCAGAAGAAAGAAATGGAAACGTGGGAAAAATCGCGCCGCCGGCGCGATCCGGGATTCCAAGGGGCGGAGTCCCTGGCAGGGGGTCTTCCCCCAGAAGCTGAAGAAATTTTTGAAATTAGGTGTTCATGATGGTACAAAATTGGTGTTCTCGAGAAGAAAATGGACTCAAAAGTAGTGTATGGATTTCCCCTTCAAAACTGCACAAAGGCAGAATTTTTCTGGTTTCTGGCAGAACTCGATCCTCCATGGGGTTTCCAAAATGAAAAATTCATAGTTAATGATTATGATAGGCCTATTAAATTATAAATGGCATGAAAGAAGCAGATTATGTAGCACAAGGCAGCAAGCTGGTGTCTCTGGTGAGATGAGAAACATTTCACTGTGATGACCAATAATTATTGCACCCGCAGCTACTTGTGCCATTCATCAAGTCAAGTGAGCTGCATTGCATTGAAGAATGTTGTTTTGTTGTTTCATCTCTACTTGGTAGCACATGCCATTGCTTAAGAATTCTCAAGCCAACCTGCTAACGACCTCTAGATCTTCCCTGAGAAATGTATGCAAGAAGAAACAAGAATTTTCTGCACGGCCTTCACTTCACTTTGAGCGCGATCATCAGCAATGCATGGTCAAAAGAATGAAGAAAAAAGTGCGAAGAGTTTTCGCACTTTTTTCTTCTTTTTTTTTTGGATTTCGGGGGGGGGGGACATATCACCCTTGTCCCCTCCCCTGGTTGCGCCAGTGATTTATTCACTAAATGCAAACGCAATCAATCATAAACCTGCAGTTCAAGCTGTCACCGTTTTGGAAAACACCACAGCGAAGATGTATTTTGTTGACGCACAATAAGTCTATCCTGCTAATCCCTGATACCTGAGAATGAGAGAGTCCAAGCACAATGCTTGACTTGAGCTATATTTTAATTATTGTGTTGCATTTGGAGGATCTGGCACTTGAAATTCACCAAGCCCAACTGAAGGAATCCGTCACAAGCCCTAACCAGCATTAACAAAATGGCGGTGTAATCATTGAAGTTTTTCATTTGAGATCCTGCAGCCCACTGCTTGATCAGCACATCAAGGCAAATAAATCTTGTCAGTTTGCTTTGGGTTTGGAATTGAGATGGGTTTGGAACCAATTCCAAGTCCCTGAGGATAACAAGTCATCGTGCCTGCTTTCTTTGCGTTTATATGCATTTGGTTATCATGCTTTCGCAATGCTTTCTCATCCGCATTTTTGACCGGTTCTCTGTTGACCCAGTTCAATCTGTTGGAATCGGCTTCACCCCAATAATTTTGCAATGTGGATGTGGTAAGAAAAGTGAGAAAGTCAAAGGTAAAGAAAACAGCACACTCCAAAATCAACCAGATCCGGACCGGTTGGTTCCTCCTGGGGAACAGCTCCAAAATCAAACCGGTTTTGGATCCGGTTCCAACTCTGCAGCATGCAGCCCTGCCAAGAATGTCAGAACAGGCAAAAAACAAAAAATTTCCACTTGCTTCAAGAAAAATGACATTGCAGCATTGTGGTATAGAGAACTACAAAATGACCTACTTTTTCCAATGACGGCATCCAGTCTTTGGCAAGGTGACAATTCTGAATGAACACCCATGCACCAGTTTTTGCTCCTTCCTCGACAACCTTGTTGATCAGCGACACCTGTCCTTCAGCAACAGAAAATACTTGGATCTGACTCCCGTCAAGCACCTAAAAATTAGACAAAGCAACTTGTCAGGTGGATTTTTTATGCAAATCAATCATGACAAGTGGAGTGGTCGCATCAGATGAATGCCAACATTGAAGATTTTGAACAATGTATCAGCACCGGATGTCAGAAATGTTACAGATGGCAAAATCAACCAACAGAAAAATGAATTAATGATGGAGGAAAATATGCCCACATATCCAAGGCAGGTGAGAATGCACCCGACACTCAGCTCCCACTTCCATGCAAACGAAAAATTCAAACACTGTCTGTTTCAAAATGCCAAAGGGTGTGTCCAAATATGTATCATCATGCGAAACTTGCGTTCAGGTTACGGCTCTTTCTTTTCATCCAAGCTTTTCTTGGGCTTCTTCACGGTTCTGCCGGTTTTTGGAGGAGGGAACCATCCCAAAGAACTAATTCTGGTGTTTATATCCAATTGAAGCCAAATTTAGAACACATTTCGGCCGATTTCTAGAAAACTATCTGTGGATTTCTCCAATGCATTTCAAATGGAAGAAATCCGTGGATCCAGATTATTCATGTTTTAGAAATCGGGGATTGGTGTCAGGTAGAGGCAGTTTCAGGCACGCAAAAGCCACTTGGACTTTGGGGGGATGTGGGACCGAAGACCAGCAATCGCTGCACGTTCCTGCGCAACGGTGCGTTGCGCGAAGAGCAAGTCCAGGGGAGGGGTTCGAGGACACCCCTCCCCCGGCGTTGCTCTTTACATTCCCCCTAACCGAAGGGCGAAGGGGATGAAATTTTCAAAAAATGAACCTCAAATGGTGCCCAGAATGCTAAATTTTTCAAAAAACGGCCAGTTTTCTTACAATAAAAAATAGAAATGCAGAAAAGCAGATCGCCGTGGACATAACAAAGGGAGCTAAGTGTAAGAAACGTTAATTTCTACTCCTGCGATTTTCCATTTAAAACCCTTTGTTGTTCGACAACATTTTTCATTTCACTGTTTTCACTTCGCTCCCTTTTATTTGTCCAAAGCGATATTATCCGACAAACAACATTTTGAAAACAGTGATTCAAAAAATGTATGATGACCACATGACCCCCAAGCTAAAGAAAAAACTGTGAACATTTGAAATGTGATTCGAAAAGACAGGAACGCCAGGGTTGAAGTTTCACTTACAATCTTACCTTGAAAATATCAAAATTGCAAGACTCACATTCATGCTACTCTGTCACTCCATTGTCTCCATTTGGGGAATATTGATTTGCGGTAAATAAGCATTTTGCGATAAGGGCAGAACTATTCTTTTTCTTTCAGCCACTGTGCGAAAAGCGCCCATCATTTTGAAACGGATTGAGATAATGACCTCAGGTTTGTTGTATTGAAATCCTTGAAATTTCTTCACGCAGATGCAACAATAATCAGAAATACAAATTTCAATCAAAAATTTCACTTTTGAGTTGACCCTCCTCGCATGATTTTCCTGCCTTTTCTTGGTAGTTTTCACGGCTAGGGCCCGTGACTCCGTTTTGTATGATAGGGTCACACAAGATTCACCTGCCGTGACTTTCAGTTCTCGCCAAGTCTTTAAAATGTGAGTTTCATGTTCATAAAATGTGAGTTTCATCAACCCGCAATTCCTGGTACCGGATCAACCACAAATAAACTGAAAATCCTTCTGTAAGGAAATCATAATGATTGAAAAAAGGTTGCACTTGTGGACCATTCCATGGGAGACCAGCACCAAAAACTATTCAACATTCCCTATTAACTCTCATCCTATTTTCACTGTATCTAAAAACAGATCATTCATCGCAAATTTTGTTAGCTCCCAGCCCCAGCAGATTGCAGGGCAAAGCCTGACAACCCCAGTGAAATGAAAAAAGGAAAAAGTGTCCACAATCAATCTTATCATTCTTATCTTTTTTTGTTTATAGATTATTTGATTTCTTATTATTTCAGGATTTGAAGGTTGAGACTCTGTCTCCTACGTAATTGCTCACTCAAACTTTCATTCTCCTCGGTGGGTTGTCTTCAGAAGACAACCCACCGAGGGGCGGAGGAGAATGAAAGTTTGAGTGAGCAATTACGTAGGAGACAGAGTCTCAACCTTCAAATCCTGAAATAATAAGAAATCAAATAATCTATAAACAAAAAAAGATAAGAATCTTTCAAAGATTGAGAGATCACAAGATAGAAAAAAAGACAGGCTGTAAAACGACTCGACAGGAAGAGAGGACTAAGGTGGATGAGGAAGGGAGGGTGGGATAAGGGGACTGAGGAAGGGAGGGAGGGGGGTTTTCTCATGCAAAGCTCGGTGAAAAAAAGTTGATCAAAATGGGCAAATTTAGGCAACCGAGAATGCAAATGGGAAAAAACTCTTCAATTGAGATTTGGGAAGTCAAAAATAAGTTTTAGAAAGCAGAAGCAATCCACAGCACTCAGAGCACTATCGAAGAAGACTGGAATAAATGCACTGCACACCTGTTCCTCTGCAAATTTTAACAATGTTGCAGTCAGATCGGTCCCTGGTGTATGAATCAGCAGGACAGGTGTGCAACAATTTGAGTTAGCAAACATCTTATGCAAGTCCAGAGGTGGCCAATCAACAAATTCATCACCAAGAGTTTCTGAAACAAACAAACAAAAATTTAAAATTAACACATCACAATTGAGTTGGTGCACATTCACAGACAGGGTTGCCACTGTATAAAACTTACAATGCTGAATGAATTAACAAGGCGAGATGTCCAATCCAATCCCAGAAAAGTACAGGAATAGGTTCGCATTGCACCAGTCTGTGTAAAAAAAAACGCTGGTGAAAATCAAAGTGAATTTTGGCAATTGCCCTAAAATGGAATGGAATTTTCAGTTTGAACTTTGCAGTGACAAACATCACACAACACATTAGACAACCCGTTGGACTGTTCCACGCACTGTTTTGGAGTCAACAGATGCCCTTTTCAAGATTTAAGTGGATTAATGAACATTATACAGAGGCCTGCATTTGAAGGAGATGTGCAGGAGTCTCTTGTGTTACGTGTTAACCTGACCGCTCAAACACCCTTGTGGGCAACGGAAGTGAGCGATTTTTCCACTGCATGTCGAGTGCCATCACTGGGCCCTATTTATTAAACACTCTAACAACAAGGGAAAAATATCAAAAAGGCAAAGCCACACTCACCCCACAATTCCAAGACAAAATGATTCTTGCTCTTCATTTGCCATGATTCGTCTTTTGATTTCCACCTTAAATCCTAATTGGTTTGGTGATCATTTTGTTCTTCATCATCACGATTATAATCACTTCGCTTTTCCTCACTTTCCATTTTGTGAGAGGTACCTTGCTCATGAGGTCAATTGAGACACGTTCATCTTGGTCGAATAATCCGTGTTCTGTCAATCTCAAGAATCGTCCCAACCACATTGATCCTCGATTCTCGTAAAAATATTGTTATAATCAACCATAATTTTTTGATTATGATGTTATGATCAACTTATGCGATTGGGGAACAATGCGGCCAAGATGAACAAGTCTCAATTGACCCGATGAGCAAAGCACCCCTATTGCAAAAAGGGAAGCTAAGGAAAACGAAATGATTCTAATCTCACTATGAAGAAAGACCAAGTGATCACCGATGTGATCAAGATTAAAGATGAAAATTGAAAGCAGTCGAAGGCAATAAATAAGCAACACCCAACTTAGTTCACTTTCGTTCGCTCATCAGAAGTCGGACAGATGACACGACATCTGCAATGGAAGTCAAAAGGATTCATTTGACCTGGAAGAATAGGGTGAGTATGGCTTCGATACTTTTCAGTTTTCCCCAGTTGCAAGCGTGCCTTCTTGCCCCGATCTCTTGTTCTTTGATGCAGTCTTTGTGTGATCTTCCAAACCGGAGATGTTCACTGGCCCCTTTGCCCCTTTTGTGTCCAATTTCAGCACGTGCACCATGAATGGGTAAATCACTGCACAGATGCAAATCACAATCACCAGCAATAGCGCAAGCTGCTGTCGCCTGATGAAGACCCATGTTGGTGGGGGCGAAACGTTGCAATCTCAAAACTTTACGAACGGTTTGGCTGTAAGTGAATGTTAACTATGTTCTGTGCTTTTGTGTCGAACAGAACTCACCACATGAAGGCAGGGATTGGTTTGAGAGGAGAGGCTGGTTTAAGACGTATCACTGGTCACTCACTACCCTTCAGCATCACGATGTGCAGCAGTCAGGGACAACCACTCTTGACAAACATGAAACAAACGGAAAGGTTAATGAAGGAAATTGCATTTAAGCACCATTCCAGGGTAAGCCAGCATCCGTAACTGATCAAACTTACCGTGGGGACATCAACTCCGGATTAACGCTAATCCGAAGTTGTGGATGAAATTTTTTCCATTGAAGTAAATAGCAAAAATTTAGTCCACAACCAATGAAGTAAATGGCAAAAATTTAGTCCACAACCCTGGATTAGCGTTATCCGGAGTTGATGTCCCCACGGCTAGAGCTCATTTCCAGCCAGGACGGTCAAGTCTTCTGGAAGAACTGACTCCAATGCAAAAAGCTCAAAAGCCTGCCTGGACCTGTCAAATAATAGAAAAATAAACAAAATGGGGGCTGATCAGATTCCCCAAAGACCACATTTTTGTTTCTGCCTATCCCTCTCAATCTTATCAGTTGCCACATGAGAGGGGCCGATGGCGGTGGCAAGACAAAACTGCACTCTTTGGGATCAGATCAACCAAAAATAAAAACAGAAAACCCTCTGGAGGGGAACAAAAAGAAAATTGCATTTACGCACCATTCCAGGGTAAGCCAGCATCTGTAACTGATCAACATTCATTTATTTTTGTTCCCCTCCAGAGGGTTTACTGTTTTCATTTTTGGTTGATCCGATCCCAGAGTGCAGTTTTGTCTTGCCACTGCCATCGGCCCCCTCTCATGTGGCAACTGATGAAGGTTGAGAGGGATAGGCAGAAACAAAAATGTGGTCTTTGGAGAAATTGATCAGCCGCCATTTTGTTTACTTTTCGAAGCGGAAAGGTGAAATGCATCCATCATGAAATGC
>JASGXE010011295.1:0-13860 GCA_030068105.1 Sinentomon sp. SZTP_YWyxl
CTTCGAATTTAGACCGGTAAACGTTCAATGCAGAGAATAGTGTGTCTTTCAGCTCATCGAACTTTTTATTCACGTCTTTTAACGAGGCGGAGAGAGCAGCAAAGTCCGGAAGAGCTTTAATGAGTTTGCACTGTAACATCTGGCATTCCGAGCAAGAAATCGACGTCACCACACTCGTAGCAGCGATTCCACAGCATTTCAGATGAAACCATCCGGCACAGTTCTGTAGTTTCAAATTGCATTCGACCATGACACCTGAACCCGCAGGTTGGCCTCTCTCAAATTTGCAATTTTCATAGCAGTAAACTGCCGAAGTTGGATCTGTTATTGGCACTGACGAGGAATTGTTGTCACTGTTGGAGGCCATTCTGCAGTTTCTGCGACGAGATGACAAGAGATTCGGCACAAACAAATAAAAGTTCTCGGGAACTTCAGAAAAACGTTGCCATAAATGTTGCCACGTGTACGGTCGGATTAACCGAAAAAATGCAGTTGGCGAACGACGAACAGGACACCTGACTGAAGCGACGACTGGCTGACGACTGGCTGACGACTCTGTTTATTCAATTTTGGCGTCACCTATTGGGATTTTGTTTTGTGTTATGAAGCGATGCATGTTTCCCCTGCCGCCAAACAACAAAGTCACACGCGTGACATAAAATGACGCATGGTTGGTGAGCTTAAACGATTATTCTTAGCTTTTGAAACAGGAGACCACACCTCATTTCATCCGTCATGATTTGCCAAAATTTACAGCTTTTTGTTCCGCACTGATGGCCAAAGGCGGAAAGATAGAGATGTTAAACAATCAACCTGTTATAACTTTCTATATTCGGGTGTGTGTTTCTGCACATATTTTTAAAAAGAAAGAGTGACTTTTATCTTATGGAAAGTGAAGATGCGGCTGTTGCCACCACAAGAAGAGTAATTATTTGCTCGTACGTGTATCTGTACACTACGGATGTGAAGACCTTATTGGAACGATATTTGCAAATACAGGGTATCCCAAATGTCTTTGGCTATACAGCAAAAAAATTCATTTGCTGTTTAAACATATTTTGTTGTCTGGAGCTTTTTCTGGCTCAAATCACTACTTTATTCGAGACTATATAATTTCCGATAAGAGTGTTGACATTCGTGGTTGGAGCTTAAAAGAAGTTCAGATCACAAAATAAGCATGATAAAAACAACAAATTTACGTTTTTCAACTGCCAAAGACTTTTAGGCAACCCTGTATCGTCGTCAACTGCTGTTGTGATATTCATAGAGCAGAATTGCAAGAAGAAGTTTCTTGTGCCCGAGGCTTCCTTTCACCTCCGTTTTTGGTTTTTATCATTTATTGTTTTTATTTTGAACAGGTCAGGAAGGGCTCAAGCAGCGGCAACATTTGGCTTTGTACTGCTTTTTAATTTTTGTACTGCCATTTGATAAGGGGGAAACTCCAAAAAATAATAAAGTACTTTCATTCAAGTACCTTCATGAACTCTTCCCTCTCCACAGTTGACGACAGCTGTAAAAAAACACGGGAATTTTGGAAATTCACATGACAGCAGATACCAAGATGGGATATAACGTTGTCTACAACAGCTATTTTTATTCTATGAAAAATGCACAGCAATATCTTGGTGAGCTCCGTAACCAAAAACTCATTTCGTAAACGTATGCGGTTGAGGTCATTTGCATTTCCTTAAGCATCCAAACCTGACCCAAATAACCTCTATCCTCACCGCCTATATTGCTTCAGATCAACCCAATGGCCGATGTCCGCCTGCTGCTTGTTACCAACATTCTACTTGGTGTCCACCTATTCAACAAACAAAACGTTACCGAAATTTGTTACGAAGTACTCAAAATGTTCATTGAAAAGTTTATCGACATGTTAGATGTTGTCAAAAAGTTAAGATTTGTCTCCTTCATGTGAAAGCTGTTTCAGAAATGTCGCGTTTTCATGGAAAGGCGTGGACCGATCATTCATCAACTTGATGCAGCAGCAACGGAATAAGCTCCAAACCTCGCTCGTGAGAGCACTGGTTGATGGTTTTGTTTTACGTATTTTTACGTTGTGCATTTATACGAAAAACGATTGTTTCGTTGCGCAATAAATAGGTATATTGCAGGCACCATTGCCCTACCAACACACAACACAATCTTCATTTCAGCAAACGGATTTTATGCTTTAGAATTGCCTGTGTTTAAAAATACTCGTGTATGGCCATACGAGGCCTGTAATAGGCACCTCTTCGCAATCGCACGTATTGTGAAAATTATTGCCGAATGAGCCGCATCGGCCTATTGGCAAGTAAGAAACCCGAAGGTAAAAAGATTCACGATACAGTTTTGCGCCCAGAGAATGGTGTACGCGTAAATAAACCATCTGTCTTGGCAGAACAAAAAGGCAATAATCAATGTGTTTGGATGAATCAAAAGAGCATTGTTGCCCGTGCGAAGATCATTGTATTTTGCAGTGATGCGCACATGCCTACACGGTTTTTCATTATTCAATGCGAAACATTGCGAAACCGATTTTTTTCGAACCAGATCGATTTTTCACGCACGCGGCACGACACAGACGCGCAGGCGCAGATAACCCATAAGAAAAAAAAAAACAATTCTGTCGCAATAAACTGGTCGCTGGATTCAAATGTCATCCGGTTTCCTCCAAAAATCGACTCTAAACAAAAGGAGTGGGCTGTATAGTCAAAAGTTTTTGCGTGACCACTGCAAAGCCAAAAATTCTCCAAATTTCTGCGAGCACCAATTTTCAATTTCATCACCGAAATTCCTGCACTCTTTCTGCCAATGGTGCCAACGCTTCATACCTTTTGGTGGGCCTATGGTGTTACATCACTATTGGCCTCAGCGCACGTTAAGTTTACTTATTAGCCCACGGTATGGGCAACTCGGCCGATCGGTAGACAATGGGCCCTGAATCGACAAGCACACTTTTAATTGCCAAGAAAGTCATTAAATCAATAAAGGCGATCCGTTATTGAGCCTTTTCACGCGAAATGGGCACATTCGCAAAGGCCATTTCGCATTGATGAAAGCGCTGCTCGGCGGCCCGGTCTCCAATGCAAAAAAGTACTTTTTTATGCAGGCGGTAAATTCAAGACGCGGCCGAATGCAGCTCGCATTAATTTGGATCGGAGAACCATTTCGCGTGCTTCGACGAAATTATCCGCCTCGGTCGGCCTGACCAAAAAAAGACGAAAAATGGGCGTCTGAGAATCACCTTCGGAATATGGTGCCGCGAATTTTCACCCAGTTCTGGATTTCCCATCGTACAGCGAGCGAGTTTCTTCAGAAAAAACCTTGTTTTTTGTGTATTTTTGACCATGGCATCATCGGACTTGGGGCCATCGTCGATCCATCTGAACCAACGCCGGCATCACGTTCTTTTTCGCCAGCCCGGTTTTCGCACAAAAAATGGCATCGGGGCGCACGAAGCACGCTTCCATCGCAATCGTGCTCATTCTACCTCAAATTCGGAAAATGTGGTATACGAACTGTGTATTTGCCAACACAGCAACATCTGTTAAGCATTACCCGCCGCATCAACAACGGGATTTGACTTTGAGAATCCGAATATCAAAAGTGTAGGCGCAATTATTATGTCTTAACAGATGATTCGACGCTTTCGACGCGTTTTTCAATTTGGTCTCGTTAAAGTGCCGAACGAGAAATGCTCTTTTATTCATTGTGCCATTTGTTGATGCATTTATTTTATTTTCGTTCATTCGAGCAATGATGATGTCAGCAATCTGAAACGAAGGCATTCTGAGTGAAATGGGCACATTTTTAACCACACTATATAGAGATTGTTTCTTTTCGTTCAATAAATTAACCGTTACCAATAAAAATTTAAATAAATATCTCACCTTCGTTTTCAAGTCAAAAGTCATTCTATTCATTCATCCTGTTCTGTCACTTCCAGTGCACCTTGTTGTGTTTAGATGAAGATCCTTGTTGGCATATATCGATGTATCGGCATGATGCTGCTTCATCACACCCACGACAAGCAGATTCCGCCAAGTTGCGCAATATCTTCTTTCGCGATTGTCGTGATTTTTACCGCAAAATGAGCTGTCATTTTGCACACAGACCACAGTGCTGATTGATGTGGAGGTGCAGCGCGGACGATGCATTTACAGAACAGAGGAATCCAATCAGAGGTTCATCCGAAAAAGAAACCCACTAACCTCGTTGTATTTTTCTGCTCTGTCGCTTTTTTTCTTTATGGCATTTATCATTGGCGCAATCGCATTTGTCACAAATCCGGTCTTTGGCGTTTGGCATCGTTTGCAATGAAAGACTCATAAAGTGCGCTGACTGACGATAAAAGCAGGTGAATAGGCTTGAATAAGTCATTCGGCGAAAATTTGATAAATTTCAGGAATCAGCATGCAGCTTCGTGCAGGGTTCCTGATTAATTCAGGTGGTCCCTGCTACCAGCATCGATAAACCAGCTGAATCACGTTCAGCCATATGGTATAACAATGCAACGAAAACTGTCATTTCTATTCCGCATAATTTTCATTGTAAGAATCACGTGCACTGTGGCGGATAAAAAATAAACAAACTTCCATTGTTGTTAGGGAAAGACGTATTTGATTGATGAGATAAGCAGGTTATCCCAAAACTGTGCAAGCTGCCGCGTGCAGAGCAGCTGAATAAACGGAAAGTTGAAATTGAAACAAGCTCATCGTCGAAAACGAAAGTCCTGATGCTCTCCAAAGGAGCTGCAAGTACAAATTATTGATCTTCCATACTTCCATGAGACATGGATATGCAAACACGGATGCAGTCGAAACATGCTGGATGTAGTTGCATCCAGAACGACAAATGAACAACTGCGGTTTTCGGGAAGACAGCATGAGATTTGCACAATTAGGTAAAACTTCTATCGGCCTGTGGGACGTCTTTAACGATAACGTCAAAAATGTAAAAATGTGAATGGAAAGTTTCTTACCAACCGTTCCAACCACTTGTTAAAGTTGAGTTTTCATGCACGGTCTTTTTGGCAACAGTCAGGTGTTGAGCTCATAATGCATTGTTGGCTGATTGCTTTTGAGAATTCCAAAATTTCGCTAGTCTGGCCTTTTGTTGTCGTTTCGAATATGCCTTAACTGAATACGTTCATTTGAATGACGTACTGCCGATCGAACTCAGACATTGATCTGATTTGGCGGATAATATGCAGAGGCAGATGTCAAAGGTAAAAATTGATCTTCGCCCATTTCTTTCAGGTAATCTGCGCGTCAAATCATCGAACAAATTTATCCATCGATGGGTGCAAAAAGAGTATATAAATGCTTCAGTTTAAGAAATGCGAGGTCGTCCAAAAATTCCCGCGTGAAATTTTGGAATTTTTCTCCGTGTTTTTTTTTTCAGTAAATTTGCAAAAACATTCCAAAACACGATACTGTAACAGTAATTCGTTCCGGGCGTGACTTTTAAGGATTTCCTTTTGTTGTTTTCTCTCCGTATGTGAATGTTTTTCGTCTTCCCGTAATTGGAGCTGTGACCGCGTTTCCGTTGGTGGCCAATATTCTTTGTAACATGAAAAACGAAATTTTGCGCCGCACACCCGGTATTTGTTCCCACCCTTCTTCAACTAGCGCTCAAAGGTTACGATTTTCCTCTTGGATATCCCTTGAGAGTCAGGACAAACTGAACAAAGTTGTGGACGCCTAGTTTAGAGACCTTACTCCGGGTCATCTTCCGGCAGCCTCGGACCGTTGACAATAGGGCAGCAAAAATGAAAGAGACTAGGATATGCATAGAAGGCATCGAAAAAAGGACAATGATTCGTTCATTAAGTGCACATCAGAACAAAAATGTTACAGGAATTTTGGATTTTGCCCTCGTTTTTTGCGGCATTTGATATTTTTCAGCGCTTGTTGATGGCACGGGTATATTATACATAAGTCAACAGCATCGTTTTTACTATTCGTCTAACTGCGGGCATTTCATTAATAGACTGCTTCACGGCACACATTCCTGCAAAAGCCGTGAGGAGTCCGCCGGAAACCTCACAGTAAATCTGGGGGGTTTCGTTCGCAACGTGACATTTTTACCAGAACCGGTTTCAGTAAATTTGATTTGAGGACATGAATGCAGCCCATACGGATATGATGCTTCATCACTCTTTGTCTCACAATAAAATTGCAGAGTTTATGGGAGACCAATGGCTGAAGAGTCGTGCAGAAATTTACGGATGTTACAAGGTTGCACAGTGGTCCTGAAGTGTTAAATCAACCATGCGATCCCACAAAATCTTGCAGCAATGACGGACAAATCGACAAATGAGCACCATATTCAAATTGACACAAAGCGCAGGAACCGCTCCACAGGGAGCATGCCCACGATTACTGGAAATTGAGGCCGTTTCGAGAAAATCCGTTGGACTATGAGATTGGAGCTTGTTCAGTTTGCACCTCTGAATTTTAGGCCGCTGTAAACTGCCATTTTCACCCTCTTGTAGAATTGCTTAGCTGCTGGAAGCCCCCTCTCGATCTTAGATGTACACACTTTCAGGCAGAATGAAAGCGATTATAGGTCTAGAATCATCCAGGCTAAATTGAAATCCTAAAGCGTAGATTGGGTTCAGTAACCAAACTAGACACTCAAGTATCCTGCCCATGAGAGCATTCGCGCTATCGTAAACTTCCTCCTGTATTCACAGATAAACACGTATTTCAGCAACGTGCTTGGCACATGAAGGCTGATATTCACGAGTTTAATGCTTCTCATGCAAGTCCACAGGTCCAAAAATAGAGGCTCTTGGTTCCGTTTCTTGGGTCGACTCTCTGCTCCCGCAGCGAGTGGTCATTCTTTTGTTTTTGTTTTTTAACGTTTAAAATCACGAAATTGTGCCTTGTGATCGCACGACAATGTCCTTTTCCGAGTTCTTCCGAGATCATCCCAGAATCTTTCTCCCATTCCTTTTTTTCGTTCCTCTCCCTCACTGAGATATTCCTATTGTAATAAATTCGAGGTCACATGAATGTCAGTCATGAATATTAAACGCGAAAATAGACACAGAACTTCAAAACAGTGATCTTTAAACCGACTTTTTACGGCATTTTTCACCGGAAATGTCACGTCTTCCGAGAAACATGTCACCTGGACACACAAAAACCTTCACTCAAATCAGTGAATAGCCAATGGTTTTTGTCACTGGACTGACGAAAATCCTTTTGTCGCTGCGAATATTCCTTGAATTTTTTCCATGAACAAGGAATTTACGAAATTTCTGTACCAAACAGGATGCTGGGCCTTGGCCTCGCAATGATGTCATTTGTAATTGCTTTCTTGGCATTAAAAATATTATGTCGTGATTATGCAGACCCGAAAAAATCTTCCCGCTGGGAAAAGAAGCCACTGCGATGCGTTTTCACGAGTGACCGCGCGGTTGTTGGTGTCTCTAACTGAAGGAAGCAGGACAGGGTGTCATCAAAATTCTTTTCAAAGACATCCAGAAGTTGTCCGCCCCAACACGGTAACGAAAACAAACAATCAAAAATAGGAGGCCCACGAGAGAAAAATGAGCACCTACACGAGTGTTCCCATCAGAAATACTGCAGGTAGGCCTACTGTACTTGTTTCTTTAAAATAAAGTTTTTTTGTGTTTTTGGAAAGCTACATGTAGTTCTTTCAAAGCCATTTATTTTCTGCTTCGAAAATTTTCGAAAAAAATCGGAAACATGTCCGTGATTATCAGTGGGGTGCACGTCAGCCGGGTGGACACCCCACTTCCAATGCACAAACAAAGCACCATATTTTAGTCTCAATACTCGTACCCTTCTCCCCATCACTATTCAGGTCAGTTGATGCTCTTTCAGACTTGTTGTGACTCGCTGAAGCTCGCTGAGCATCGCCAGTGTAAAAGCGTCGCACAAATGCCAGTCAGACCTTACCATGAGGTTTGTAGCTTATATTCTCGGATGGGTCATGACTCATGATGACTCGACAATTCTGCAATGAATATTTGCATTTCTTCTTTTCTGTCAGAGTCTGGATTCCTTCGTCACACGTGAACGTGACGACAAAAAGAAAAATGTTCACAGATATTAATTAAATGAAGTGATACATGTACGAGTATGACATGACTGATGCATTGGTTAAAAATCTTCTTTTGGGTGTTTGCCTACCCATTGTAGATGTACAGACGTGCAAAGTGAAAATGGAATTGCATGCTCGATTTTGGAAGCTGATTGTTGTGGCATGTAAATCTCCTAGGCAACAGAGGTGAACATTCAACATTTTAATGGTTATGGCAACGTTGGACATAATTTTATCACTGTTCATTAAAATTAATTATTTTCAGCGCAGCCATCCATCAGTTCACAGTTGAGCATCATCTTCAGCAGTTCACCATTTTAGACGCACCCTGTATGAATCTTACCTGCACTTTGGGAGACAATCGCATAACTGCTGTGTTTTCAACACCGGAAGGCAAATGAAAACGACGCTCTTTGAAAATGAGCGAGGAACTTGTTCCAAAATTGAAGTTTTTTCTGAGGCCGTTACATTGGTCTCAGAATGCAAGCGGAATTGTGAGAACGCTTGCACAGAAAGCTGCCGTGAAAATGCTGCCCATGCCAGAGAGTGAGTTGTTGCTGTGGGTTGGAGGGACAAAATTGCAACTTCATATCAACCAGGAATAATTTAGGTCTATGAAGTGGTATACGTCCAACATAAACGTTTTTGCAAACCGGGATTCGAGGAATGAAAGACGAATGTTGCGAAAATACTAGCAGATAACTATTAGGAGCCATTCTGAATACCCGGGGCATTGGAGATTTTTTTCAGTCTTTTGAAGCAAGAGCAATGTAATTCCCCATTTCGCATGCACCGCAAAACACATTACGTGAAGGAATGCATTTAACGCCGCTTACTAGATGGGGAATAACATTGCCCCGTGCTTGAAAAGTCTGATAAAAATCTCACATGGCCCGGGTATTCAGAATGGCTCAGTATATTCTGACATGTTTCCACCAGGCAATAACTTCAGGTTGTTGAGACCATTTTTTCAAGCACGAAGGATAAGTACCAGCAGTGCATGAGAACAGTTTTTTTGAAACAACCTTCCTTCGCCATGGAAAGGGTGCCCGTATCTCCTTATCAAAAGTCTTCGAACATGGGAGTTCATAATTAACCTATAGGCGCCATTTGGAATCAATGACAGCATGCGCCGCAAAACATCATGACAATCGTGTGAGGCGTGAAGTTGCACCAAGTCGCTGTTGAAATAAGATGGCCCCTGTATTAACTAATAGTTTAAAAATTCTCCTATATTCGAGACTTTTGATAAGCTCCATATGTGATCCCAGCCTGTTTCTACGAGTATTTTTGTGCTTTTATGTTAAACACTGCCATCTTGAAGATAACAAAGCACTTAAAGCTGGAAACCGAGCATAGAGATTGATATGGAATGATCCACCTTCCCTTTGTCCTTTGTCCTTTGTCACCGTTTTTTGCTTTCACTGCGAAACATTTGCCATTGCCGGATCTTCATGGCAAACATCCAAACGTATTTCGACTATTTTTAAAACAGGAATTTTTCCCCGACCATCCTTCTGGAGTCGTGATCCCTCGGACTCTTCTTTTCGCCGTGAATTAGAGGTTTTTGCTCCGAAATCAAGATATCAAGCTAATATTATAAAAAGTGATGAGAAATCTTTTGTTGCATCCAGGTGTCGTTTTCACTGCTCTGCTTCGTACGGTGTCCTTTGGCTATGGATTCTTGCAATTTGTGGCTGACCATGGCGAATTGTGGCTGTGGGCAGCAGAAATTTGTCACAGGGCCAACAATACCCGCAGAAGTGCAAAATGCGGACAATTGTAAAAAAAAGCATTCGAGCTCAAAAATCGAAAGCGGTATGCAAAGATGCTGCGGAATTTTGCATCGTCGCTTTCGAAACAACACCCATTGTGCTTCCACTTTTGCTATGACTGCCCAAGTTCATTTCGTTGACAACGCCGATAAAAAAGCTAATGTTCTTCATACAGGGTCTTCAAAAGTTTCTTGCCAATCCCAGATGAGTGCATGCATTGCAATTTTGAGATTTTACAACAGCTTATGGGTGTCACGGGTCTTTGAATTCTCGTGCAGCGCTTACGGTATATCTAAGTATATAGTCACGGAAAAATAATGACTCTCTTGATACAAGTACCGACACTGGATCAATGAGTCGTTATTGTTTCTGTGGCTATACATTCCCCTGAGAGAATGCCTGTATATAGAGTCATGGCCAGGCATCGGCACATGATGCCAGATATGTACAGTCAGAAAGAATAATTACTCCCATGATCCAATGTAGGTATATACCATCATAAGGGAGTCGTTATGTATAGGGCGGCGGAATTAATGTAGTCATACATGTAAAAATTTACTTTGGTCCGACCAATTCTTGAGTATGCATCAACGTCTTGGGATCCTCATCTCACTTCCCATTGTGATTCTTTGGAACGTGTTCAAAGGCGCGCTGCTCGCTTTGTTGTAGGGGACTACCGTAAACGGAGCAGCGTCACCGCAATGATTGCTCAGCTCGGTTGGCCTAAGCTTGCTGAGAGAAGAAAGGTCCACCGCATTTTGTGTCTTTATCGAATCCTTGGCAACTCCGGAGGGTGGGGAAATTTGTTTTCCTTGATTACGCCTCCATCTTTTTACAGTCGCCATGACCATCCTTATAAGATAAAGCCGTTAGCATTTAAGAGAGATATAGGGAAGTTTTCCTTTATGTCCCGAGCAATAGCGGACTGGAATTCACTCCCAGCCTCTGTGCTGTCCCAACCTTTAAGTACATCAATTCTAAGGCGCAGGCTGCTGTCCTTGTAAATTGAGTTTCTGGCCAAATTTGATTAGACTTGAAAGTTTTAGAGCAGATGTTCTGTTTTCTCCACAGGAGCTTGAAAATTAATTTTTCGGATTTCAAAATATACGAATTGCTCCATAAACCCAGAAATTTGTCTCTCAGCAACATGTCATGAAAGGGAAACACATTTGATCTTGCTCTCGTCTTTGTAATTTGTCTGCCCCATTTCTCGTGCCTGTTTTTCCTGTTTTTGACGTTTCTTATTATTTTTGTTTTTGTGCAGAAGTGTTATTGTTATGTATGATAGTGGGGAAACCCCCACAAAATACAGTCATTCAATCAATCAATCAATCAATCAATCAAAAAATTGCAACAGTTCAGATTTTGGCAAAAATTCTATGCTGCAGAAATTAAAGATCCTCTTTTGTAACCGAGGTCAAAATCTAACACCTCTAGAACGCATTCTTGGAATCTGGCGCTTTAATTTCTACCGCCTGCATAAGAATAAAAAGAAAAAAAAGTTTGTGAGGCAACAGTTAAATGGGAAGAACACATGTGTGGGTACATTAATTCCCCCGCCACTATACACAACGCAATCTTAATCTGAAAAAATGTGGAGGTATCAACTCAAGAAAATATTGCAAAACTGAAATAACCATCAGGGCCGTCAAGAGACTTTTGAAAGATCTTGTAGGAATGTAAGAGAGATGAGCCAATTCAGTAATATTTCACACGTTTTTGTTTGCAAATGAAAGGACAACAGAATAGGTACACAGCAGTGGTGAGAATTTCTTGAAATCTGGCTGGGAATGTTCATTTTACATGCGAGTAGAATGCCCTTTGCTCTCACAGACCCAAATAAATAAAATAGATTTTTCTGAAGACTTTGGGATATCTCAACATTGTGCGCAGGACGAATGGGCATTTTTGCTCGCAGTTACCAAACTAGCTCAGACTAAGGCAGCTATGGGGTGTAAGGCTCGGATACGTTATGATAGGCAACGGATGGGTTAGCTGTAAGTATTTTGGTTGTTTTAACAGCGAATACTTGAATTATTTTTCCATTTATTTTGTTCACATTGTCGATTTCATAATTTGTTTATGTAAACTGCAGTAAGTCAAAGATTATTTGCATTTTCTGCACTAAAATAACATGCGATTTGCAGTTTAATGGCTTATAAGCAGTTTAAAAGATCGACTTTTAAGCTGATCTTTAAGCAGTTTTTTTACGAGAGGATATGAACTGTGAATGTAGTGTCAGCATTGGTAATTACACGACTATTTGGGCGTTTTTTCACGTGTTTCTCATCATCTAATTTTTATGCCATTATAACGACCCTGCAAATGAGTTTTAATGATAAAAATTTTCACGTTCGTTCTGTGCATTGATCGTGGGCCATGCGACCATGCATTCGTTTACTGAAATGATAAGAATCGGTGCATGGGAATCGTCGTTGTCAAGGATCGACGATTTCCGGATACTTGTGCCTACCCGAATTATGTTTTTTTATCGAAAATCCATTTCAGGTGCGGGCAAAGGAATTTCACAGTTGGGCAAACACCAGCAATTTCGAGGGAAGCACAACATAGGTGGCTACCTTTATAACTGAAGCTGGAGGTATTAGCATAGGCGGCTACCTTGCTAACTGAAGCTGAATGTAGCATAGGCGAAGGCGGCTACCTTGCTAACTGAAGCTGAAGTCACATATCCGGCAACTTCATGAGTGGAAACTCAATGTGGGATTTACATGTATACACGTGTACAAACTAAAAATCTTTTATTGCAGCATGCAATTGCAAAGCAAAACTCCAAAACCACACATCACAGAAACGTCTCAACTGAAAACGTGATATGTGGAACGTGATGTCTTTGATGCAATTCTAAAGCACAGTTTAGTCTTCCAAATGCTGTACGAAAATGAATTATTGCGCGTTTTGAGTTGTCGCGACGCCTTCCTGCGCTTTCCCCTTCTCGCCTTTTAGATTTGATTCAATTCAATAATTCGTATGGTAGACTACAAGGAAAGCCGCAAAAGTGAAAGTCCGCAATTATAATTTTATTTTTCGAAAATGCGGCTTCCTGAGTCGGATAAGAGCAGCACCAACAAAAGGCATCGTCGCTGAAGATGGGTGCGCAATTAATGGAATGTGACATATTTTCGTCTTTTTGATGAAACCGTTTTGCAATACCGAAGGGAGAAGAAAAAAATAACTGCGAGATGCCGCTGATGTGGATTCAAGGCAAAATTACCCATACAGTAAGCATGAGCATGTTTGCCGTGCCAATTCTGCGGAATGTGCAACGTGTTCCTAAAATAAAAAATTGGTAACAGTTCGGAATATACCTATGCCGACATTGAACTGGACGAGTTATCATCATTGCTCTCTGATATACTTAAAGCAAACTAAACCTAACCTAACCTGACATAACCCAACCTAACCTATCCTAACACACCTATCCTAACCTATCCCTACCTATATCGTCCTCATCTTCCTCTCCTATTTTGGCCACTTGAGCTTGTGTGAAAACTCGTCCAGTTCAGCTTTTTCAGATGTCGGCAGGTATTCCGAACTGCAACCAAAAAAAAATTAGTGGGAAATTGTTCTGGATGTGCAATTGCCATCCACAACTAGTCGCAAAATGCCTCGAGCGGCAAAATTTCGCAGGGGGAAAAATCCAGAAGACGACAGGTTTGTTGATTTTCATAAAAGAATTCTCTGAAAGCAACGATGAAAGAAAAGTAAATCGAGTACGATAAGGAATACGTTGATACATCGCCTGGCAACAGGATCTGGCATCGTCTGTGGCAAAACTTCGCGGAAATTTTGCCCACAGCGATCCTCTCTGCGCGCGGTAAAAAGAAAATAAGTTCCTTTTCACTCATCGTACCTTGGCCTGCAAATTTTATTCGTTATAATATTGGGAGGAAGTGTGCGTCATTTCGGTTGTTTTGTTGTTTTTTTTTTCTTTCTTCTTTCGCCTATAAATACACGAGCTTATCCTTTCTCTTTGCAAAGCCTGGCAAAGAATCGTCTCGGC
>JASGXE010011296.1:0-14293 GCA_030068105.1 Sinentomon sp. SZTP_YWyxl
AATATTCAACAAAACAATTTAATGAGAAGGAAAAGGCAAAGGCACTTACTGGCATAGTGGGGTATGCTTGGGGCCGTGTGAAATAACCTATGAATGCCGTGGCCACAGTAGCTCCTGACAACAGAAAATCCATTGTTACCAGCATGCCTCTGGATGACATTGCCGACATCACGATACAAAACACCAGGCTTCACTTATTTTAAGAGAAGGAGAAGGAGAAGAAAGAGAGGAAATAAGAAAAGAGAGTCTGGATTAAAAACTTCAAACACAAATTGAGAAAAGCAGAAAGTGTGATGATTTCTCAGCCAAAAGAAATCATAACAAAGCAACAAACTCACTCTATTTTGATTTTATTCTAAATTTAAATGCAGGCATATCCAGGGTGGCCCATCAAAAAAACTCAACGGCCTTTGAAGTTTTCAGGCATCAAACTCACGTTGTTTACCACGATAGATTCAAGTTGTTCACGATTGAACTCATGCCAAAAGGGTGACTCA
The DNA here is from genome assembly GCA_030068105.1 of Sinentomon sp. SZTP_YWyxl. NCBI lineage: Eukaryota > Metazoa > Arthropoda > Protura > Sinentomata > Sinentomidae > Sinentomon > Sinentomon sp. SZTP_YWyxl. The sequence continues at coordinate 498 of JASGXE010011296.1, forward strand.
CTAAACCGACACGTGTGATGTGTCCTTACCTTAACCAGTTAAAATCTGAGATCTTGCACGATACCTACATGGGAATGACCTGCATTTTGTCATTGTTCACGGTGTTCAATCGTTTTATTTTTGCTTGCGAGGTGGCCTGTTGATGAGACATCTTATTTTTGCTCGCGAGCTGGCCTGTTAATGATTCATCATGTGCACACAGGTAGGTACATTCCTTTCAATCGTCATAATAACTCATTTTCTGATCTGCGATTCCTGAGTTTGCTTTGCTGCAGCACAAGATAGAAAAAATCTGAACCTAAATTTTTGCTATGCTATATAAATGGTTTGCTTGCTAAATTCAATGACTCATGATTGAGGGAACAACCCTAGACCCCGGTGTGACTTCACCACGTTGCTATAAATTCCACTGCCATTATCAAAAAGAAACAATCACAGTCTTGCCTTGCCAGCGGCAGGGAGTCCACTGCAGCAGTTCTAAATTTTTACAATCGCTTCTTGGCTTGGTGTGCATCTCTGTGGAATATAGGGAAGAGGCGCTTGCGTTGAAAACTGAAGGGTGTTCTTGGCATTAAGTCATCCACATCATGCAACTGGTTATTGGCTGGCAGTGCCTGCAGGAAGAGCGATGCAGGTTACGAGGAGCAAGCTTGTCAGGGATGGAACATTCTATGCGCTTGGGGACTCGCAAGCAAATATTGACTTCCAAAAAGTCAGAATCATCTCTGCTTGTACGATCATTCCTTATTATTGAACACTTTGTAGAAGTTTTTGGTCCACAGAAGTTATTTGCGAGTTAGTTGTGCAGGCTCCGATGCTCTGATTCAATCTCCAACAGTGGACACATGTTGTAAAGTGATGCTTAATGACAGAACCATTAGATGAGGTTCAAGTTTTGTGGCTAACATGCAGTGGCAATCCTGCACCCAGGACTGCCACTGCATTTGCATATCATGCATTTGCATAGAAATTTTGAACACACTGGATCCAAGGCCGACAGAAGAAATGCGGCAAGATGCAGAACCGCAGCTTCTGTCGCAAATGTCAAAGTTGTATGGGAATTTATGGCAAAAAAATCCCAGATGTTCCTACGTCGGGCTGCAACAATTTTCGGCCTTCATCGACCTTGTGAGACCCCATAAAACATTTGACTTTGTAATTATACCTCATGGACAGGACCCTGTGGGACCCTGTGTGACTACACAATACCCCATCTAAGTTTCTTTTGGTCCGGATGTGACCCTGTGAACCCCCATCAAAAATGCATTTGTTGACCTCGTGGGACCTATCAAAATTTTTTAATTGATCTCACCGTAGGAACTTATGGATGGCACGATCCTGCTTCCACATGACAAAGTTCTACAGGTCGCTCTTGAGTCCTAAAACCACATGTCATGTGTGCCTTGTGGGATGCCACCAAAATGCTTCATTTGACCTCAAGGGACAAAATGGCACTCTGTGGGCCCATGGCATCTTGTGGGATCGCATCAAACAATGGAGGTGGGCCAAGTGGACGTGACTAGTCATTATTGCATACGAGGACTAAGGTTTTGCAGTTCAAGCCTCAGTGAGGCATTGCGTAACTTCCGGCTGAAGAACTGATCACATGCAAAAAAATCCCAGATGTTCCACATGTCACACCCGCCCACATGTCACAACGATAAAAAGGTGAATAAATCAACAAATTGACAAAAAAGTGTGGACACTAGCAACAATGCAGAGGTGCCCACTGCCCAGATGCAACATGTGTAACATTCGGATGTGTCAGTCAAAATGGACTGATTTTTGCAGAGTCTTTTTTATCGTCTGTCCAAAATAGATCGCCACTTGCAATAATGTGCAAAGGAGAGCAATGGAGCATTGACCATTGCCCATTGTTGCAATTGCAAATTTGTTTAGTAAGGCAAACTAAAATGTCTAATGCAAAAAAATCTGTTGTGACCCAGAAATTCCTGGTCCAAAGTGGCCAAAAACTCTTTCCCATATGCCGAGAATTTGGACAATTTGGTTCCTTCCCGCTTTCCTTTCTTGCGGATGACACCAAACAAACAAACAACCAGTAAACAATTGAATTACGCAATGGGATCAAAGAAATGGCCTCGGTCTTCTCTTCCCACCAGTTCGTTACTTTTTCTAGGGATTACCGATATTTACGCTGAACAATCATCATGGTTTGAAAAGTAACACAAAAAATTAAATAAAATGAATGAGTCAAAAAGCAAAAAAAACTTACAATAAATCAGTCCCCATGAGGGACACGGCAATTTCTGAGAGTTTTAATTGTATTAATTGCAGTACAATGGCCCAATTTTATTATTAAACGAAACCCATCTTTAAGTAGGCCGTGGATTTCTTTTTTCTTTTTCTTTTCTTTAAGTGCAATTTTGTATGCAAAAGAAAAAGAATCCGCGACCTAAAAGATGGGCTTCGTTTAAAAAATCGGCCCAATCTGCTGTCTTAATTAATAGATATGCATGTTATCATTTTGTAATCCTTTGATCAAAGAAAGTAGAGGTTCTGGTTTTGCCTTTGCTATGTCATACATGGATTCCATATTGAAGCACGTTTAAAGCCTGACAGGTAATGAAGCCTGTTTGAAAAACGTCACACACGAATGTGGCGTGTTGTTAGTGGCATATCTGATGATAACTTGATGCAGTAATCGATGTAAATAAGCTAAAAGTGAAACTGGTTAAATTAGTAGAAAATGTGATTGTCAAACAGTCATTGCAGAAATGAATTCCTCGGGAAAATCTGCATGGAATCATGTGTCAGAACAGATAAGATGCCGTACCCAGCCAGTACCAACCAATTCCGGCGGTATCTCTACTTTTTTCATAAGAGCACCAGTCCAGCTCTGCACCTTCAAACAGAATGGCAAAAACTACTTCAGATTACCCCTCTTCGTTTGCTGGAAGATGCTATTGACCTTGGTTGTGAGAGGGACTACCAACCAGTGCTTGGCATCTGTGTGCAACACTGAAACCCATGGGCTTCGATTCAAGTCGCCAAGCATTTCAGCGGACCACACTGCCCAATCCACCTGCCTGGCAGCATTTGGTCCAATAGATCGTGTACATGTTGGGCACAATGGGGAGAAGCACCGATCTGTTGGAAAAAATCCTGGCTGATACCATTCCGCCATCGCCAGCAAAATGCGAGTACATATGCCCTTTTTTTAGTGCCATTTTGAAGAAGATGGGGCCAATGGCACCTCCTGCCCAAACATTGACTCTTGGCGATATCGGCCCCTCGTAAAACTATCGGCCGATTTCCAAAACGAAGATTAATCCGTGGGTAGATCGAATCCACGGATCGACGACTGGTGAACCTGATTGACCACACACATTTGCATTCACATAGGATTAGCGAATAACAAGTCAACCAGCTCACCAGTCGTCGAACCGTGGATCCGAGCTACCCACGGATTAATCTTCGTTTTGGAAATCGGCCGTATAGTGCGTGTATTCTGCAGACCAATGGTGTTGTGCCGGTTCACTTCGCCACACAATTGGAAGGATTCGTCAAATTTTAGCCAGAATGTTTGGGCAATCCCATGCATTATCAAGTCAGCAAACTGCAGGTGACGGTCGACGTCATCTTCGTTTAAATTGTGTAACATTTACCAATTTTAATTTGGTCCACTGCAGATGAGCAAGAGGTTTCTTTGAATTATTTGATTTACTGAAGATGAACAAGAGTTTTAAATTTGGTCCACTGCAGATGTTTTAGAGGTATGAATTTGGTTCACTGGAGATAAACAAGAGGTTTTAAGTTTCAATGAAAATTGAACAAGAGGTTTTAATTTTCGTTTCTGTGAGATGAAAAAGAGGTCCGAATTTTTTGAATCACTGAAGATGAAAAAGAGGTTTTAATTTTTGTTTCTGTGAGATGAAAAACAGGTCCGAATTTTTTGAATCACTGAAGAATGAAGATGAAAAAGAGGTTTTAATTTTTGTTTCAATGAAGATGAAAAAGAGGTCCGAATTTTTTGAGTCACTGAAGATGAACAAGAGGTTTTAATTTTTGTTTCACTGAAGATGAAAAAGAGGTCCGAATTTTTTGAATCACTGAAGAATGAAGATGAAAAAGAGGTTTTAATTTTTGTTTCAATGAAGATGAAAAAGAGGTCCGAATTTTTTGAATCACTGAAGAATGAAGATGAAAAAGAGGTTTTAATTTTTGTTTCAATGAAGATGAAAAAGAGGTCCGAATTTTTTGAGTCACTGAAGATGAACAAGAGGTTTTAATTTTTGTTTCACTGAAGATGAAAAAGAGGTCCGAATTTTTTGAATCACTGAAGAATGAAGATGAAAAAGAGGTTTTAATTTTTGTTTCAATGAAGATGAAAAAGAGGTCCGAATTTTTGAGTCACTGAAGATGAACAAGAGGTTTTAATTTTTGTTTCACTGAAGATGAAAAAGAGGTCCGAATTTTTTGAATCACTGAAGAATGAAGATGAAAAAGAGGTTTTAATTTTTGTTTCACTGAAGATGAAAAACAGGTCCGAATTTTTTGAATCACTGAAGAATGAAGATGAAAAAGAGGTTTTAATTTTTGTTTCAATGAAGATGAAAAAGAGGTCCGAATTTTTTGAGTCACTGAAGATGAACAAGAGGTTTTAATTTTTGTTTCACTGAAGATGAAAAAGAGGTCCGCATTTTTTGAATCACTGAAGAATGAAGATGAAAAAGGTTTTAATTTTTGTTTCAATGAAGATGAAAAAGAGGTCCGAATTTTTTGAGTCACTGAAGATGAACAAGAGGTTTTAATTTTTGTTTCACTGAAGATGAAAAAGAGGTCCGAATTTTTTGAATCACTGAAGAATGAAGATGAAAAAGAGGTTTTAATTTTTGTTTCACTGAAGATGAAAAACAGGTCCGAATTTTTTGAATCACTGAAGAATGAAGATGAAAAAGAGGTTTTAATTTTTGTTTCAATGAAGATGAAAAAGAGGTCCGAATTTTTTGAGTCACTGAAGATGAACAAGAGGTTTTAATTTTTGTTTCACTGAAGATGAAAAAGAGGTCCGAATTTTTTGAATCACTGAAGAATGAAGATGAAAAAGAGGTTTTAATTTTTGTTTCACTGAAGATGAAAAACAGGTCCGAATTTTTTGAATCACTGAAGAATGAAGATGAAAATGAGGTTTTAATTTTTGTTTCAATGAAGATGAAAAAGAGGTCCGAATTTTTTGAGTCACTGAAGATGAACAAGAGGTTTTAATTTTTGTTTCACTGAAGATGAAAAAGAGGTCCGAATTTTTTGAGTCACTGAAGATGAACAAGAGGTTTGATTGAATTTGGTTCACTAAAGACACACAATGGCTCTGAAAAAAGACAACTGCAGATGAGCAACTGCAAGAGGTTTGAATTTGGCCCACTCAACAACAACAGGAGGTTTCCTATCAACAAGTGAAGTGGGTGGACCACATGGCCTGCAGCATGAGAGGTCCAATTGTTCGCCTTCTCAGTATGCACTTCTCAGCATATTGACAACTCTGAAAGGTCATCAAAGTTTGCTTGCAAGATGTAGCTTTGTGCTGCTTCAAGAAAGACAAAAAATCATAAAAACTGCTAAAGAGTTCAGTTGGTGCAAAGCAAGGGCATTGCATTGCATCGACTGTCATCTGACACTCCCATTTATTATTCCATAATGTTATGGACAGACACCAACGACTTACCCAATGCGATAGCTTTCTCAAGGCACTCCCATGTAACCCTTGTCAGTTTCCTGCTGACATCTCCGACATCGCCGATTAAAAATGTTTCGTTTAGGTCACCATGGAAACCACGATGATACACCGTCACATCAACTGAAGAAAGAAACAAAGAAGAAAGAAAGAAACAAAGTGACACTGCTTTCTTTTGCTTTGTGTCCATTCAAAGTCTTTGATTTTTTGATATTTTATGCTTTCATGCCAAGTTGGAAGAAATAAAGCAGAAAGTTATGAGCAGGAAGAAAGATCAAAGAGTTCAGAAAATTAAATCAAATTTATACAATGTTTACACTATCATCAGCAAGTGAAAACAGGAACAATATCTTCACACAATGTCACCTCTACCTTTTGTGCTGACTGCTTTTGGAGCATGCAGCAGGCATTGGTGTGTTTGGCAAGGTTTCTGGTTTTTGCTTTCCTCAGCTGAATGACCATGTCACAGGTAGGTAAAACAGACAAAATATGAGTCTGGTTATACAGCAGGAAAATGCAGTTTTATCAAGTTCATTAAAGCAGATGCATTACAGAAACAATGCTCGGACACCACTTCCCCTTCCCACTCACTGGTTGTGTCAAACAAACATTGAAGGATGGCAGACACAACATTATTTTGTTTCTGTCTGATGATGTAGATTTTGAAGAGCACTGAAATTTTCATTCAGAGCATACTGCAGTCTGTGGAGGTCTCAAGCTCAAGCTTTTGCTGGCAAAAAAGTTTTCATATGAACTTATCTGGCTTCACATGACTTTTTCACATTCTTTCCTCTGAGGGGGGCAGAACAGAACCACAAAATAGTTAAAAAAAGTGATTTTCAAACAAAACCTGACATAGGGTACGGAAATATTAAAAGTTCACCCTTCCTTTATTCAACAATTTGGAAGCATCCATGCTGCACGTCAAGAGTCAAATTTTTCCAAATTTTTCGAAATTCTTTTTTTTTACCGGAAATCAAAATGTGAGAAAAACGGAGTTTTCGAATGGTCAATTTTTGAGGGAAATGGTGAAAATGCAGTGGGAAAATTTGCATCTCACATTGAAATTTGCTCTTGTGAAGCCATTTCTTAACGGATTTTACTCATTTTTGGACCAAAATGCTCAGAAAACATTACAGAATCTGGGGGATGATCATTTGAAAACATGAGAAAATTTTTTTTTCACATTTTCATGGTTGGCCCCTCCCTTAACCCAGGCTCACTGTGTGGGCTAAAACTGCAATCTTCCAGGAAGTGTGTTGTGCAGAGTGGCAGAGTTCTATCAACATCAATGGCAAAAGTGTGAAGCAGCATAGAGTTCCTGCTTGGTCACTCACACCACAGACACGATTCGAGGTTGCCTGATCTCGATATCTGCACAATAATTAAATTTTGTTGATCATGACAAAAGTTGGGGAACGCCTCAAGTTTAACTTTATCAGTTTGTTTATTTTATTGTTTTGTATTGCATCTGCAAGGAATTTTGCACAATTTTGATTTTGTTTTCTCCCACCAAGTACGATGCATCCAACCAAATTCATCATGCTTCTGAGTTTCCAGTAATTCTTTATCTCAGTAAACAGGGTTCAAAGCACAACTATTAACACAACAAGAAACTATTCATATCTTGAATCTTCTGTTCTTTTCCTTTTGTTTGCAACTTGCTCCATGTTGCATGCATGACTTTGCAATTCTTTTCAGGGGCATTTTGGCTGATTTTGCAAAATTGACCACTGCAATTTTTGCCCTTTCGCTTGGCATTTCGTGCTTGCCACAGCTATGTATGTATAATCCTTCCTCTCGCATTACCTATTGTTGGTGCCTGCCCTTCCATGGACTGTCAATCATCTTCAATCATGTTGCGTGATCAATTCTTCTGTGTTCTGTTCATCACACATCTTTCCCAATTTATCATTCTGCTGCTGCATTGCATGGGGCATGTTGCTAGTGCCATTTTCTACCGTTGTTGCTACTCTTTATTCGGAATGTTGAAATAACACCCCAGTAAAATGCAGTAGGTAATTTCTTAACATTGTTGTGTACATTTACAGATACGAAATACGAGCAGTAAGGTCTACATGCTCTATCCAGCAGTATATACTATTGATCCAACAGAATATGGGTTTGTTACAAGCCAATAATAAACACAATGGAATATGGAAATAAATTTATTTCTACCTACCGTTTAAAATGTCTCCGTTGACAAGCTGACGCTGGTCGGGAATACCGTGGCAGATGACCTCGTTTATGGAGGTGCAACATGATTTTGGAAACTGGTAATAGTTCAACGGTGATGGATAGCAATCCCTTTCAACACAGGCCTCGTGAACAACCCTGTCCACATCATCAGTTGTCACTCCAATGTCGACAACTTTGCTTGCCTCATCAAGCACCTCTCGACTGAGCTGAAAAATTTACAACACAATTATCACAATTCACAAGTGAAATTTCAACATGGGGCAGGCCTTTGGATAAGTACCCATTCATTTAGTGGGACCAGAACAAGTTTTTTTTTTCATTTCAACAAATCCATTCAGTGGAACCAGAACAAGAACAGAGGATTATAATTATAAAATGCATACCAATTTTGCACTTCAAGTGCCCTGGCAAAACAGAATGTGCATTGTTTAATATCAACATGCTTTGCAGGCATTGTTCAAAACTATTGCCCTAAACCTCTTCCAATAACCACAAATTACGTATAATTCCATATCAAATTTACCATTCAAAAAGCTTCATATTATTCAATTCTGCTAAAAATGACATTGAATGGTTTCCCAACAAGACAAGTAAAAATGCCATATTTCAGCTTTTGTGGCTTTGATGAACAGCAGCGTTGAATATCTTTCACTAGGTATTTTTCAGGAATGCAAAAAACTTCCCAGTGAGTGTCATATTTATTCTCCTTCCCCAGCTAACTGGAATAATGGACGGGTGTCAATTTCCGTAAGGAATTCAGGTTTTCACGAAAATCAGTATTTCGCATGACCCAGCCAAAACTATTCTCACATTGAAAAACGTTAAAGCACCCTAACTTTCATGTTTCTTCTGCCAAAATTTAGTTGATCGCTTTTGCAACCCTGTGAACGTATTTCGGATGCAAACTGTTGAACCCCTGCTTTTGACACACCCCTCCCCTTCTGTGATTCATCACCAACATTGAGCTCGTTCACCTCAGGGAGAACATCACGTTTGTAATTGACTGTAATCTTCCAATCAGCACATCAAAATGCTGTCCTGCCCAACAAAACCAAAAATCGTTTGCAATGGAAAGCCAGGAGGTAGCAAACAATGACAGATGGCAGACACAGTTCTGCAAATATCATGTAGATCATTAACATCCACAGGTTTTGTATTTTTATTCAAAGGCAAAACAATTTATTTGAATGGAACTGGTGGCCTGCATGCCTGCTACAGCATTGCCTGCAAGACGACATCATTAATCTATGTATGTGTAAAATGAACACTGGCATCATCACATACAAACACTGATTTGAACTTAAGACCTGATCCACGAGCATTGAACTTTAATGGGGAGAACTCTTCCTTCTGTTGAGATACAAGATTTGTATTAAGATATGGAATATTCTCTCTGAAGACATTAAATTATGATGCCCTGCAGCCAGTTTCAGAATATTTGGTCATCATGACACACCTTGGGCCCCTGTCTCTTGATCAAGATCAAACCATGTCATGTTATTATCTAACACTGTACCTGCACATTGTTATTTTGTACTTTGTTATTTTCCAAAAAGCGCAGTTGTTCTTTCAATGTCCATTCTTTCTAAAATGGAAATTTTGTTCAACTAACTGCATCCAAATTCATCCTTGGTCTCTTTCGTTCAAAATAATTAGCAAATGGAACTAGGGCATGCATGCCGTCGTTCGACGAACCAAACTTCACCAAAAGTGGGGGAAAGTGTCTTCTGCTGCATCACCTAAGTATCCTGCAAACTCTTGGCAGAGTTGTCCCAACTCTTACATCTACCTGTTGCGCAGCCAGTTTCAATTTCAGACATTATCGGCATATCTGATTGTCCGTGCAACCGTTTGCAAAGCAAATCCACATTCTGAGATGGTAAAGTAAAGTTGTGGTATTGCTGGTTGTGTATATTTGTACCCTGCCTACCTAATGCCAAATCAGCATGACATAACACAGAATATGATGGTACATCGCTGCCAAGGTTTGAATGAATCACTGCTCAGCTATGCCTATATAGATTTAAAGAGGTGTCTGGGACTGCTTTCTGATGGTTTATAAATGTGAAGTAGGTACTTGGATGCATCAAGGACTCTAGTTCGGACTCTGCATCAAGGACTCTCTAGCAGGACTCTAGTTTAGAAAATCTGGGGTTGGCATCCTTCTGCATGCTTCCGATCACAATTTTGCAACATGGAAAATCGTGGAAAAGCCCAATGAAAATGCCAGATTCTGTGTTTCCATGCAGACTTCTCAAGTGATTGCATGGACGAATCGCTTTTCAACGAACGGATTTGGCTGTTAGTCTTTGTTTTAATATGTTTCCTGATACACCCGTTGATGGTGCACGTGCCGAAATTGGACGGATGGAAATCTTCAGATTTGTAGTTTGGCATAAAAATAGCAGGAATTCTCCTCTTTGAGATGAGCCTAAGCACTCTTTGATCGGTTAAAAACTTTGTAAAGAAGAACAAAGAATGTGTCGACAAAATCATCTCTGAACTGGACAAGCGCAGCGGTGGTAGGCACGCTGCTAACACAATGATGTCATTTTTCGAATCGAAGTCAGCGGCGCTCGAGAAGCATGAAATGAGATTACCTGGTTAACTGCGTCAACCAGCCTTGGATTAACCAATCCTTCATTTGGCAATGATAAAGAAACCCTATGTGAATGGGGTGTGCACTAGAATTAAGGAACCTACCGCAAAAGAAAATTTTGGAATGGACAAACATCTGCATAGCACCTGAGGCCTCAGTTGTACGGTTTGAACCAATTCGGTTGATAAAGGTTGGCCACCTGCATTTTTTGAAAGGGTTTAGAGTCCACATATTCCAGATGACATTCTGCACGACCAAACGGTGCATTTGCTGACCTTGGTTTATTGACTTTTTTGTCATCGGAATTTTGAAAATATCTGCTTTGTTTTGAATTACCAACAACTTTACCCAGATGCATCATGACTGATTTGATTTTGGCACATATCATTGAGGTAAGCAGGCTACAACGTATGATGATGTATACCATATGGCCTGCCATATTTTATTACCTCGAAGGAAAGGTACCTACCTACCTGCCCTGGAAGGTCCCTCCTACCTATCTACTTTGTTTCCTACTGTACCCTTCAGCATCTCGAAATATCTTGGTGAAAATCCATCACTTTTTCTCAAATAGGTAGGTGAAAAGCTTTTGATGTTGAAGCACTGCAATTTTGTGGGGCTGTAAATGATATCCCAAATGGTAGGTACCTAAAATTATTTGATGGGCCATAAATGGTACCTATCCTGAATGGTTGCGGTAAATGCCTTTTTCATTGTTTCCCTTCCTTCTTCACCACCATTTGCATTTTGGTCATTCCAAAAACTTGATCGTAACCATTTGTTTCTAACAACATCTCTTGTGGATAAATGATGTGTGCCTTTGTCTGTTACCTTGATTTAATAAAATTAAACCACAACAACACTAACCTGGATTGTAATTATGGTTACCACCAGTTCTAAGCAAAAGCAACAATTCTTACCATCCTTGACCTCACAATGTCAATATTGATTGCGGCCTCGGCCTACATAGCTAGCCTACATATCAAACCTGAGCCAGTACCTATTGTTGTCTTCCTGTCACCTGTGTATATCCATCCCTCAACTCAAGAAGCTGGCCGAAGGCAAGGGAAATCCCCCTCCCCTGGCTGCAAAGGTCAGCGGACCCTGCAGACTGGAAAGGCCACAGGATCCATTCTTGCTGCTGAGGACAAAGGATCCCTGACCGTGCGGGCCAGGGGAACACTAGACCGCGAACGTCAGTGAGTCTTTGGAATGGATAGCATTTGGGGAATGCAGCCCAGGGATACCTATTATATTTGCACAAACCTGCACTTTTGCCCCCATACCCCATGAGGGGCTCTGTCCGTTTGACCTCCGCTGGGTAGGGAGCGGCTGCTTTTCAGAGATCTTGTAGGTAGGTACTTGGTGTTCACCTCAAACTTTCTCCAAAAATTGCACCACCCTCAGTTTGACAGCTAGCTTAACCCCGCACCCCTCCCTTTGGGATTACTTGCCAGAATAGCACAGCTGCAACACCACTGGTTAGCTTGCAGACCACGGTTTCAAACTGGCCACAGTCCATTTTTATGGGCCATGAGCCATTTATGATGAAATATTTATGGATTTTGAGTTTGGCATTTCGAATGGATGACACTGTCTTGTTGTCAACCAACATGTTGAACGTCAACTTTCCTGGAGGATCAAGGAAGGACGCCGGGCCAGATTAGTGGTTGTTCAAAACAACACCTAGGTACCAACCTTGGATGCAAGTCTGACACCGTCTTGTTCTTCTTCATCCAACACTTTGATGTTGCAAGTGCCGCGGATGGCTAACTCACTGAGTGGAGAACCCTTGGCATGATCAGCATAATCAGGCCTGGGTATATGTGGGGGAACAGTTCGCTTCGGTGTCTGTGGAAATGGCCTCAGGCAGCCTTCATAAGTTTAAAAAATAATATTAAAATCATGGAAAAAAGTAGATTGGCTAATCATGCTTGATTTGTGGCTAGATAAACCAAGGAGCCGATGATAAGAAAGTTGGCATGGTATGTAGCTTGTCAAAATGAAGCCATGTGATTATGCTCTGAGAGTCGTGCCTGTCTTGCTGTTCATTTGCAGCATCTGAACAAAATTTCTTTCGGTGCCATATCTATAGATTCAAAGATCTCCCGAGATCTTTCAACTGCTCATCATCTTCAGTGTTATATATTATCATGGAGTCTTCTGACGGGAGTTAGAGATTGATCAGACTCTGAACAGATGGAACAGACGCTCCGAGTACCAACGTATCTGTTATATTCATTCAGTCTTCTCCTTACGGACTTGAGAATATTTAAAAAAACTGACAATGAGTGTTGGTACTTTTAGCATGTGATCACTCTCTGACATTTGCCTCAGAAAACCCCTGATGAGACGACTGCAGATGATGATCAGTTGAAACATCTTGGGAGATTTTCAAAGAAGTTTCAAGCATCGATGAGAAACGATCCAAGATTAACCCAAAAGACATGCGTAGGCATATGAACAATGTTGATGTTGATGTCGAAAATCTGCAAAAGAGCACCTGGGGTGGCTTTATTTCAGTCCCAATCAAATGTTTTAAAAAATGTTTTCAGGAATGAAAAAAAGTTTTCAGGAATGCTCAATGACATTCTTCACTTGCTTTGCACTTTTATTTGTGATTTTCTGCGAGTGAAAATTTTTTGCGTATACCTGATGGACTTGATATCAAAATTTGGCAAGCTTAGAAGCACAAGCTTCAAGATAAATAGGTACCCTCACAAGGTAGTAGGTAGGCTGGGCCTGATCCTGAAAGAGATTAAAAAACCACAAAACCTTTGTCAGAGCCAGGAGCCATTCTAAAGAGCATGCCAATTCCTAATTATTGTTCTTATTTTTCCATGGAAAACTTTGTCACAAATGATAAGTTCTCAAACACTGCCTACCTAAATGGCTGATGTTTTTTTAGTCTTTGGGCCCAATTCTTTTCTGGAGTAGGCCCACCTACAGTTTTTTCGCACGGAATTTTTTTCATTCAAAGATTACCAACAAGGTAGGTAGGTACATGTTTGAAATAAGTGAATCAAGAAATGAATCAGTTCTAATGAAACTAGCAGCATACCTGCAGGAGGACCTTGTTAGAATGTCATATATCTAGATATTTATTTTGCTTTTATTGCAAATTAATAACAACCTAGGCCAAATCATAACACTGACCTGTGAAGTGATATGAAGGCCATGGGTCATAGACGGGTCCATTAATTTGCTTCGTTAAGCTCTCCTTTAATGAGGAATCTGGAAGAACATGAACCATATTTTTAGATCTCAACCAAACGTTTAAAAATAGGTGGGCCTTACACGTTAAGC
>JASGXE010011297.1:0-16068 GCA_030068105.1 Sinentomon sp. SZTP_YWyxl
GCCAGGTTTGACACTGGTTTTTCGAAGCCTGGTTTTAAAGTTTAAAAGTCAAGTTAAACGTTTATGTTTAAAGTTTAAGGTTTAAAAGTTTAAAAGTTCAGCAACATCGATTAATGCAAGGATATTCCCGATTGGCGTCAGAATTTCAGCATACGTAGGTGCCATTCGGATTCGGCAATATTCCAACTACAATTTCAGGGAACGCCCTTCTCCTTTTAATCTAGGCCATATTCTGTTGTTTGTAACAGCATACTGTTACAAACAACAGAATGTGTCGTTTTGGTTCGTTTCATGAAGAATCTGCTTGTGAGAATACTCCAATACGTTTATGTTTCATTTTTGTGAGTTACGAAAAAATCGCCAAATTTTTTCGAAATAAATTTTAACACGATTTCTGATGTCATAAATATCTTAATTTCGCCATTTTATCTCCAAAAATGTTCCGTTGACACAAATGATGGTGTAATCCATCAGGTAAGGAATGAGTTTCCACGCAACTTAGAAGTCTGCATACTCATTACCACATGCCTTATAATTTTTTTTTAATTTCGTCTGAATTTTTAGGGTAATAGTAGCACAAAAACGATATGGCTTACATTACCATCCAAAGTTTTCAGAACGTTGTGTTTCTTGAAAAAAATGTAAATATAAACTGGGACTGCCGACTAATGCTCCCAATTTTCCCACTTTCTGAGGTACGCGATTCCATTTTATAGTATCATCTCAATCCATTGCTATTTTCATTTTTCTTTAATTTTCGTCATGTTGGCTTGTAAGTGTATCTGAAACCCAATTTTAACGCACGAAATATCATTCTACTCATCCATCTCAATCAAAGTTTTGGAAAAAAAATTTCATCTTTATAATGTTGTCTAATTTTGAGAAATTTTTGAAACTCAATTAGCACAGAGAAACATTTTTACCTCCATTCAAGTTTTTCTCAGGCTGTGTTTGAAATTAATTTTTAATTGAAGATATTTAATTGAAGATATTCCAGATATTTTAGATGTCAAAGGCACAAATATTTCACCGTGTTTTATTTTTATTTTGTGTTCGTTTCGGACGAATTAAAAACGCATTTACTTTCTGGGAATTAAACTTCAATTCCTCCTTTATTATTCTTCACTCAATGTAATCTTAATTAACAGAACCAGATAAATTGAAGATTGACGCGAATGGATTTAACCTTGGTAAGCGAAAAAACCGTTTTAAGTTTCTTCCTTTATCTAATCACTTTGAAGGTATTTTGCACGTTGAGATAGTGACAACAATCAAAAACTTAATCTAGATAACAAAAATCTTTATCATGACATGGTCAGTAAGAATTGTTAACAAAGGTTCGTAATTAAATATCTATTTGATTAAAATTCAAGTTGCATTGTCTCAAGAATTGAATTTTAAGCATCGGCCTTTAAGAAGGATCATCTGTTGATGTTTTAAATGTGATTCACATTCGTGTGTGATTTTGGTGATTGTCAAGGACTTCATAGTGGCGCCATTGCTGTAGGAGAGATACAGGGTGGCCCAAAAAAAAAGGAAAGTGAAATTGTTTCCGATGTTTCCGTGTATTTCGGTTCCTGGGAAGTGATTTTGGCAAAAAACAGGATTGAAGTGGCCCAACAGCTTCTCATTCATTCTTTAAGTTGCAAATTTGCGATTTATTTGTGAAAAGGAGACTCAAAACCCTTTAACAACAGTCTTAACTGAACTCCTCTGGCACAATCAAAATGGTTATTGAACTGCTTTCCGTTGGCATTTTGGTTCTGTTTGGTGTTTAGGGCCTCAAAGATGACTGAAAGGGGCAAACATTAAGTTGCTTATCCTCCTAAGGTTTCGGAACTAAAAAACACACGAGTGCTGACCATCGGAACACGTTAAAAGCCTACGACCTCATAAAAATCACGAAGTCATCTGCGACAAAATTAGGCTATTTTAATGGCAGACACGACATCACAAATGTGCCAAAACACTTGGGGTTTGAAGGCATAACCTGCCGGGGCGGGTGACAATACAGGCTCATCAAAAAACACCATCACCGAAATGAAAAACTCCGAGGACGATTCCTCAAAACAGGCCAACTGGCAAATAAGAAATTTCACTTTCCTTTTTTTTTGGGCCACCCTGTATCTTTACCAAGACAGTTGTCTGGAAATTATCGGGATTAGTTTGATTGACTTCATGATATCGTTCTATCTGACCGGTGGTATTTTACAATTGTCACTAGTTTGATATCAACCTCACCTTTTCCAAATTTACACGAATATCTTTCATTCCCACCAGTATTTAATTCTGCAGGTTTTGGACTTACGATGTTCCTATTTGACCAAGTCGCATAAAATATTTGACTCCCGAATGGCCAGATATACTGATTGTTCAAAAACATTTTAACAATAGAGTCTTTAAAAATAAGGATATTAACTTATCGGATTCCATATTTCCTTTGACAGATTCACCCGATGTGAAAGCTAAGTTGGATAAACTCCAGGAGGTGATCGCCAAGAACGTGAAGTCCGGTGGCCTGGAAAAATCCATCCGAGGTTCGATTTTCGCGAAATCCATAAGTCTCGATAGCGATAACTATGCAAGTTGATATCCCTATCTGGTCCATTTCGATAGCAAAAGAATTCAATCCTATCGACGCTATAAAAAACCATTTTCCCCGGATGGGATTTATCAGAGATCAGTTTTTTCACGGTTCAGACGACTTCCTGAGTGCTGTTTCAGGCACTGTGTGAACCGGCAAGAGAACTTGCCGAATTTTGTGACCGTTTCAACCGGTGGAACGGGATGTTTCGGCAACTCACTTAGACTTCAGCAACTCACTTAGACTTCTAATTTTATCCGCATATTAATTTTACCCTTAATAATTTTACCCGCGTTTTTCCAAAGGCAACCAGCGGGGTCTTCACTCTCGCTTTTTGCAGTCACATAGGAAAAAATCGATCCATGACCGATCAGCAACCCACTGACAACCATTGTTGAATTTGGCAGTTTTCCCCAAAGAAAAGTGTCTGACAACGAATGATAAAAGCTTTAAGGGGATTCCATTGGCCTGGCGAATCGAGATTAGGATATGATCTTCTGGTTTAGCGATTTGTTGATTACTTTAGAGGGAAACTGTCTCACTGACCAAGTCATGCAGAGAGCGATGGTCACGTAATGTTGAACAGAGACGTTTGCAGAAAATCCTGAAAAGGCATCGAGAAACAAACGTAAGATCTAGCGGTCATAATAAACACAGAATAACCTTTTCTGTGCTCGGAATCGGAGAAGAATTGTTTTGTCTTTTGCAGACGCGAATGCGTCGTCTGCTAAGACAAAATGTTATTTAACACATATTTTGTCTTTGTTTCAGATGCTGTAACGGAGGAATTGCTACAGCATTTTCTCGTTAGAAGGGATATGCAGAACTTGCCGCGTCGGAAGACTGGTGAAGGTTAGCGAGAAACCCTAACGGTGCATAGAAATACGATTTCATTGGCATTAAATGCTTTTTATGGTAATACAGCGTTTCCTAAAAGTCACCTGACAACCCCAGAAAAGTGCATTGCAGTTTTGAAGCAACTCTGGAAGCTTGGAGTGAAGTTTGTTCCAATTCGAATGGATAACACCTGCAGCAGGCAGCCTGCCCAATCTGAACCTGAAATCTGTATAGCCCCACGAGAAGATTGAAAACTAGCAAATAGCAAGGGTTGTCAAGTGACTTTTGGTAAAAACACTACTGCTTTATTGATGACTGCGAACTGTAAATTGTACCATGGAAAAGATGTTGTCATTGCCTTATAAGACAAGAAATCGAGTTGAATTTTGAATTGCCTCTATTCTGAATTCGCGAGCAAAGCAATTACACTCACTCGCGATCAAAACAAACTCTACCATTTCGGCGAAAAACGGGCGAGTAAGCAATATTTCCGCTGAAAGGCGCCATCTTTGACCACCAACCTGCTCGCCACCGTGACGCTGACCTTTTTGAAACGACGTACATCATGGTTTCTGAAGGCGTCTCTCTCAGAATTGTTCACCTGTGCTTAGGATAGCTAAACCTTGTTCCATTTGAAGATATAAACTGAGAATGCTTCACACTCTTCCATTTAAATGCACAGAAAAACTCTAATTTCTATGCCGAGAATGAAGCTTTCTTCCGAGTTTTCATTGCTGAAAGAATTCTGAATTCACTCTAAGCACACTTGGGAGCTTTCTTACCTCGTATCTTCAAGTGGAATGGGGTATAACATTAAGTGCACATCAAACTTGTGGTCAAGGTAGCATCAATCAGAACTCTTCTTGAAGCTACTCAATACACAGAGTTATACCCATTCAGTTCCTCATTATTTCAGTTCACTTTTTATTTCAGTTTACAACGATCTCTTCGATTTCGCCCTTGGAGTGGTAGAGAATTATCAATACAACATCTGTGAGTGATGATAGCATGAGAAGTTTTCACATAATCCATCTTTTTATTGTCAACTCCCAGCCCACTTAAAAGTTAAGATACTATATCTATATGTCCATGTTTGGTGTACTATGTCGTTATACTATGTATAACATGTCGTAATGTATATGTACAGCGGCGAGAAAATTAATTGTGCCACATGTGGTGTCGTTTTTTTGGATTTTCGGGGAAATCTCGAACTCGTCGAAATTGGTGTTCCATCACTGATTTGATGCATATTTTCGTGCAACAAAATCCGATTTGTTGGATCTGAACTCATCACAATAGGCCCAGTTTTCTCTGAGAGATCAAAAAACCGGCATGTTGATATTGGACCATGTCGATGTTTTAGATTCTATTTTTATTGATTTATTATCGACGCCCAATCAACGTTTGCTTAACAAACGGCTAATTTATCTTAAATCTTCAAAAATCTTGAACTATAATTTTTGCCTGATTAAGACCCCAATTCAAATATCAAACTTTAAGACCCTATTTATTTGGGTCTAAATCAGACAAAACTTTTTGAGCAATATTTTTGAAGATTTATCATAAATTGGGCATTTTGTTCAGCAAAATTTGATTATGACGTCGATTCGAGTTAATTCAATGCAGCTGATATGCTTCTAAAGTCGATGCTTCCAACGTAGTAATGACACTATGAAATGCTTCAAAAGGTGATTCTTCTAACGAAGCGCAAAGATACCATTGTTAGCATTTGCTACGTTTATAGCTTCCTGTTTTTGAAGAAATTCATGGTATCATCACTCTACGAAGGAAGTATCACCTTTAGAACCATTTCCGCGCCCCTTAAGTCTAGGCCAAAGCCACTGAAATTAGCCGCTATAGTTCCCATAATTTTAATTTTAAGACCAAGCCACTAAAATCGAAAATCGGTCTCACAACCCTGCGCCTCATTTTTCTGCCTCGAAGACCATTGTTTCTGATGGATTTTTCCTCGTAATTACTGATACGCGTGATCGCCAGTATTATGTTTTTGAACAATCCGATAAGACTGATATGTTTTCAATCTTCATCGAAAGATAAAAAAGACGTTGATTAGTACCATCTGTCAAAATGTAATTTGCGACAGTTGCATATATCCAAATACTGGTACGCCATTTACATTTTCCTGCACATCGGGTTGTCAGTAATTTTAACCTCCGACTTCGTTTTTCAGACGATGCCAAAAATGAAAGCGATGAAGATCTTAAGACAAGGAATAAAGTGACAGGTTAGTGAAACCTAAAGTTTCAGAAATACACAAGACAAAAATGAAAATATTTTAAACCGTCGTACTTTTTGCGCCAAGATAAAGTAAAATTATGAATCTTTCAAAAATCACAAAAAACCCCAAGGCGGCGCCAGAGTGGACATTATTAACCATTTGAAAAAAATCAACCTCGGGAGCAGAAATCTGGCGTGTATAGTGGCGGCGGAAAAAGATTCCTCATACATGTGTTTTTCCCATCTAACTGTTCCCTCCGAAACATTTTTTTCTTTCTTTTTACTCTTATGCATTTGGTAGAAATTAAAGCGCCAAATTGCAACCGAGCTTTCTAGAGCTGTCAGATTTTGACATTAGTGATGAAAGAGGATCTTTTATTTCTACAGCATGGAGTTTTTGCTAAAATCTCAAGAATGGACATTTTTCACATGTGTGGGTAATCTTTTTCCGCCGCCAGTATACAATTGATGTGGTTTGATCATGGAAACAATAGTTTATTCACTTTTTTCACTCGTCTGTAAAGTACGAGTAAAAAGAGGTCCTTTTACGGTAATAGCATTTTCTTCACGTTTTTATGTCTGTAAGGTATCCATTTCACTTGTTCGTTCGTGTTTGTATTTCCTTAAAAGTACATTATCAGGCAAGCTTACATTTTCATGCGATTTAACTGGAACGCTGTTAATTTGATTCCATGCATTGCCTTTGCAAGAGCATGCTCCACTCTTTCTGACAAATGATCTTCAGCGATCCAGCTATCCAAAATAATCAAAAAATAAAAAATCCTCACTTAAAGTAACCGAAATTTAAATATAAAAACGATAGTAAAAAATATTGTGACAAGAAAATTCATCTTTACTAACTTCACATTGTGCTGCTGAAAAATAAATTAATTATCGCATTGATTTTCTAAATGCTGAATTATTAATTCAAAACTGGATCCCTATTTTATAGATGAATTGTGGGGTGATATCCACGAAAATGGGATATCTCCGGCGACCAATAAATACACGTCGCTGGAAAATCTTCCCGGTAAGCAGGAGTTGGACGTCGAATTTCTGGACGGTCCAATTTAGAACCAATTTTTTGCCAGGATTTCTTACTCAATTTGCACTAATTTGTGATACGAAAATTGGAATTTGTACACTACCTTTTTCCGTTTTTCCGAGGGCGGGGTCCCTAAACATATGGGGACCAGCCCCCCCCCCCCCCACGGTCGAATTTCGGCCCAGACTATTGCTAGGATATTGTGTTCAATTTGTACGAATTTGTACACCAAAAATTAGGTTTTGGTGTACAAATTTGGGGGCTAGCCTACCCACGGTCGATTTTTACACAACTTTTTTCCAGGGTTTAATACTCAATTTGTCCTATCGATGATCCTTTAACGTGTGGGTGCATAGAAGTTTGCCGCGGTAAGGAGGCGGGCGATGTGCGCACCCTTATACAGGTTACGTGCTTATTTTGGCCGAACAGCAGGCTGGTATGTCATCAGTTCTGTTGCCGCAAGCCCAAGACCGGTGCAATATACGCATTGCGCGGCATCGCTTTTTCACAAAAGTACACTGAAAGTAAAATGGTGTAATTTACACCATTTTGTCCTCCCAGTGACACCTTTAGAGGTGTAGTTAAATTCCTGCTTCACCATCCGAATTGATCACTTTTCGTAATTTCTCAACTGTATTCGAATTAACTTTCAGACGAAGCACATGCATACCTGTCGAAATCTGTCGATTCAGCGTTGGCTGCTCTTAGCGGCGAGAACAGAGTCGGTACGTTCGTTACATTGTTTAAATGCAACATCCTTTACCTGCCCCATTTGTATGAGAAATCTGAGATCCACCGACACAGTTAGGTACAATTGCCTGCCTATCAACAGACTTCGGACGCAAATCACGCTCTCATGGCCTTTGTTATAGGGCCTTTCCTTTCCCCTCCTAAATCCACTTCAAAGCCTTTACAGTCTAATTTTTATAAGTTGAGCTCAGACCTCTCATGACCTTAATCTCTTTGTACCTGCTTTGCTATTGTTCCGCACTCACTCAGCCAGCAGGGCACTGCAACTCTTTCGTGGCATCGCGATGCTGATTTTTCACATTCCGTTTTTTTTTCATTGACATGAGACAGTGCATGGGCGTGAAAAGAGTATTTGGTTGGAGCCAGTTATAGTTGGTTGTGTGTCTGTCAAGGATGTGAGGGAACGTAAAGGACCGCGGCGGAAAGCTTTTTGGGAATCCCTGAGTAATCCCCATTCGAGAAAAAGGTCAGAGCTCAACTTATAAAAATTAGACTGTATATGCCTACATTTTCAGAGAATCGGCCATTACACTCGGTAGCAAATTCAAGAAGCTCATGTTTGTTTTCCTTCAATGTCACCAGTGCCCGCAGTGAGAAACTGTCCTTCCAAGAAAGGACTGCTGGTATCGCCTAAGAGTATTTCATTCGGTGTGGTGTTCATTTCAGTGAGCCTGAATTAGAGGCTTGATTCGCTTCCAGTTATAGCAAAAAGGTCATAGTGAAGGGCATAATTCCTCAAAGGATGCAAAGTTTCCAGTTTATTCGTAGATGGCAAGAGGTAATTTTTGTAACGGACCATGCGTACACCCCAAATGCTACTGGGAATCCGGCGTTCCTTTGTCGATTCCGACGAATTGTATAGCTCATTCCACTTGAAGACATGAGCTGAGAATGCTTCACACTCTTCCATTTAAACACACAGAAAAACTTTAATTTCTCTGCCGAGAATGAAGTTTTCGACCGAGTTTTCATTGTTGGAAGAATTCTGAATTCAGTCTGAGCACACTTGGGAGCATTCATAGTTCATGTCTTCAAGTGGAATGAGGAGTAAACGAAGAAATCCTGATAGCAATTGTTAAAACCAAAATCTACATTTATAGATCGCGGACGTGATTGCAGTTTCTTCTCGATGTTATATCGCATTTTAAACCAACCAAATCTGACTAACCTGCCTGACCTTACCTCGTTCTTCTTGTTGACAACGAACTGTTTGACATCTTGCTGTTCGATTGTTGTCAATCCACTGTTGTATCCGCCTACCGCAAATCACTCCGCGAACTTGACGCTCTCCACATGATTCCGTGCAAGTGTTTTGGCTAAAGAGTACACAGCGCGATGCGTTCAGTTTGCGGTTATTTACTAGTCGCCAATTTCTACTTTCTCTACCCTCAGGTGTTTGCTGCACAATCATGATATTCTGAAAGTGTGAAATATCGGACAAAACATTTTAAAAACCGACACACAAAAATCATGAGAACCAAACATACCATAAATTCATAAACATGATATGTTTTGGTTTTTGTTCACAAACACCAAAACATAACCAAAATGACACAACCCGGTAGGACTGACATCCTGAAACTCATAAAAAAATTGGTCTAAATTCCATTTCTCTTGGATTGACAGACGATTATGAAGATCTGGAAAGGAGAATTGCTAAATCATTTTCCGTCGAAGTTCAAGGTTCGTTGGAACTTATTACTGCAAATCCTACCATCCGATTAATTCGCACTTGTGTATACGCATCAACATTTCTATGGACGAAAGTATGGCAAATTTTGAACGCGAAAGTTTAACGTGCGTTTAGATTACACATTATTTGGCGGAATTCTTTTTTTCGTACTGCGTGTTCACATACTTTAATTTTTTCTGAATTTCCGTATTTTAAGATTTCAAACAATTGATGCACAAGCTCCAGGTTGGATACGTTATAGGCGACGAGGGTTAGTGAAAACGTTAAACAATCATGACAATTTAAAAAGATGAACTTAACCTGTTGTGGGGTGGAAACTTTTGTTGTTTCTACTTTCTATAGGCCGGTTGTAAAATAATTTTGGGTGGGGAAGGCTTCTTAAAAAATTTCCTGCGGGTTGAAAGCGATTGGGAAAAATGGAAACATTTTCTTGATTTTCGTCCGCAAACAGCAGCATGCGATTAATTAATTTTTGGAAGTCTCCATTTTACGGTCATTCCTCAGCAACCTCTTAGGGAAGAGCTACATCGGACTCGAGTCTGTGCAGATCTTCACATTTAAACAGGTCAGACTTCAGACCACGGAGATTGCGAGATCCACTTACAAGTTGCGGATTCCTCGGACGAACTATAAAAGTATCCTTCTTCGAAGAAGAGCTACGGAAAGCAGATGTTCCCACTGGAAAGCTATTCTAAGTTGATAGGATGGTTCGCACGAAAAAGAAACACCACTGCTCGTAAAGCTCAGCTGGTGCACAATTCATCTGCGCAACATCTCAAAGTGATCAGTAAGATTGCGAACGTCATTTTTTTCATGATGCTTCCGAACACGATGCTACGCAGCGATCTGATCGGATGCAGTTCTCTATCCGGAAAAAATCACTGTTAAGTCGTCCTGGTTGAACTTCACCTCCCAAGCACTTGGGATAACGTTCCAACTGATACGTGTAAACGCGAATTTTATCTCCAGATGCTGGACACGAATGAGGTTAACAGCTGATTGAGGATCTTTCGTCAACGTATGATCTCTAACACGCAAGTGTTTGCGTTCGTATTGAAGTCGAAATCGAGAGTAACGTACGCCCAGATGAAGACTCTCAACGGTTCTGGGGCTGGGTACTCTCACGAGAGTCGAAAGACAAAGGAGGTATAAAGAAAACGCAAAAGATCTTAAGGGAGAAAGTTTGGGCGACTACGTTAGCCGCAAAGGGTTTATGCCTGCAAACGTTTATCTTGGTGGACATGTAGGAGCAGGATGTCCACGAGACCAAACAGATCACCCAGCGACTGAGGATTCCCACCGGAAACTACTCTCCCGTTCGAGCGCTTTTGGAAGCAATGTCGGATAAAATTCCGGAACGAGCACAGGGATTATTTCCTGGTGAAGGAAAAACCGTCTAATTAGGGTCACTGCCATCAGGACATCGGATGGGTACGGCATCCGCTGGCCAAATCACGCAAACGGAAAAATCTGGGCGCCATGTCGGGTTTCGGTAAGGCAAACCGGTCTTTTCAGCTTTCCTCTCAGTACAGCAAATGCCACGCCGAACAGGAGAGAGGAATCCACGGTATCTATGTCTACACCGATCTGATCCTGGCTCAGGTGGATGGAGATCACATGGACCCACTGCTTCGCGTCGTGTCTCCTGCACGATTTCACCGGAAAGTACGTGTAGTTATCGCTTACCAATTCGACGAAAATTGATCTCATCCTCCATCGACGGCCCAGTGCAGGAGTAAACACTGTCAAAGTCAGAGAGTTGCTGTGGAGGAGTAAATGTGTGGAAATCCTAAGGAGACATACTGTTGGCGTGTCATCTAGATCATTGCCAGTTTTGTGTCCGATATTTCACCGACATAGACGTGGCTTTTACAAATGCCAAGTCGGTACGACAAAACCCTAAAAATTTCTCCTTCGGAATTAACTTCCAAACGACATGTCATTCAGCACTAAAGACATCGCGTCTTTGATGTGGGAATAGCCTGGTTGCGGAAAGCAAGCAGAATACATTCGTCGTAAGATGGCCGCAAAACGTTCTGGATGGTATAAATGCATGAAGATAGAATACATTCGTCGTAAGATGGCCGCAAAACGTTCTGGATGGTAGAAATGCATGACGATAGAATAGAATACATTCGCAAAGATGGCCGCAAAAACGTTCTGACGGAGAAATGCATGACGATAGAATACATTCGTCTGAAGATGGCCGCAAAACGTTCTGGATGGGAGAAATGCATGACGATAGAATACATTCGTCGTAAAGAGGCGCAAAACGTTCTGGATGGTAGAAATGCATGACGATAGAATACATTCGTCGTAAGATGACCGCAAAACGTTCTGGATGGTAGAAATGCATGACGATAGAATACATTCGTCGTAAGATGGCCGCAAAACGTTCTGGATGGTAGAAATGCATAACGATAGAATACATTCGTCCAAAGATGGCCGCAAAACGTTCTGGATGGTAGAAATGCATGACGATAGAATACATTCGTCGTAAGATGGCCGCAAAACGTTCTGGATGGTAGAAATGCATAACTATAGAATACATTCGTCCACAGATGGCCGCAAAACGTTCTGGATGGTAGAAATGCATGACGATAGAATACATTCGTCGTAAGATGGCCGCAAAACGTTCTGGATGGTAGAAATGCATGACGATAGAATACATTCGTCCTAAGATGGCCGCAAAAACGTTCTGGATAGTAGAAATGCATGATAAATCGTGGATCTCCATTGTGTTCAGATTCAGTACATTATTGAGAGCCACATTGTAAAATATTAGAGTTTTATACTCCTTTCTTGTACTCTTTAAACCGATCAGAAAAACGTTCCTGACACCCAAAACGAAGATTTATACAATGTAATGTTTTATTAGAAAATTTATGATATGATAAAATCCAGTGGCTAATCGGCTTCATTTCTGGATTTCGCAGTGGACATTCGTCAGTAAATGATCTGAGCAGTGTCGGAAAGTCTAGGAGTTGAAACCCCCAGTATAATTGAGTCGAAAGAGAATCCCAGCGGGATTGCAATGAGCTGATCCCCTGGTAGGGGTAGCGCCATATGAAATTTGGATTCACTTTTGGTGCAACTTTCGCATACATCATCGTCTTTAACTTTTTTAATAACATTGCAGTTGTCAAAGAATTCGCTCTTTGTTAGAAATGATAGGAATATTCGTAGATTAGAACCACAGAATGGGAGGACCATAAATGGTTTAGGTTCAGCATATTCTTGTAACACTGTACTTGTATCCTGAATTTTCAGATCAAAAAGCCATGTTGGCAATTGTCGAAGCCGAGAATTCTGAGGAGTCAAAGAACGGTTAGAAACCAGTGTGTATTGTACAAAAAGATGTTATGAAGCACATTTCTTTGCCCGCAAGGAGAAAATGTGATATGATTATTTAGCTCTGATGCCTCGGGAGTTAACATAATGTATTGAAAAACCGTAGAAAAGAAATGTGCTCCATCTCTTCTCGAAGGAACCATTGTTCTCAGATATTTTATGAACAGCTGTTGGCATCCTGTTCAGACCATTGCAGTGTTTTATCCTGTCGTTGCCTGGTGAAGGACAACAGGTCGTCTGTAACTAAAGCTGCGTCTACGAGTAGCATAATTTTCTTATGATCTTGATTTTACAGGCTGAATAATAAAAATGGTGCAGGTGATTTTGAACTTTGTCATTTCAATTCGCCGATACGGTTTTGTAGTCAAATAATTGTTTTTTGAAGTGCGAGAAAATCCAGCTGAAATAATAAGCGCTCTACCTTTGATATTTTTTAAGATGTTGAGAAATTGAAAGATATCTTCCAGAACGGATATCAGAAAGCCGACAAAGGTTCGTGTACCACTTAATCAACAGATATTCTGCAGTTTTTAGATTGAAACCTGGAACAAGATCAGAAGTGAGAGAGTGAGAATAGAGTTGGGTACTTAATTGTAATGGACTGGTCTCAAGAAGAGCGATTGCATGATCGAAAACATTACGAAATAACACCACGAAAACTTCAAATTTAGCATGGGTGCAGTAAATTTTCAGACTGTTGCTGCGCAGAATGTGGACTTGACAAAATTAGATTAACGCGTGTAAATGGATTACACCAGCCAGTCTTGGGTATATTTTCGAAATGTTCCTACCTCGCGACGCTCATAAATGCAAACGACGCACAAAAAAAGACAAACTGGGCTGGCGACAATCACTAGCCTTCTTGTGACGCCGGAGACTTTGGTCTGTCGCCTTATATGAAGCGCAATTGGAAAACACTTGTTCGGAAAACTGTGTTGGAAGATTAAGCCAGAAATGAAATCACTGCAAAATTTAGTGAAGTGCGTCACTAGAGTTTCGCTTCCAAATGGAGCCAAGAATTAAAAAGAACAAGATTGACGACCAAAAATTAGAAAAAATATGAAGATGCAAAAAAATGATTTTTTAATTTTCCTCAAACGGGGGAAACATTTTTTGCAATGCATATTTTCACACAATTTTTAATAAATCATAATTTTTCCGACAATTCTGAAACATATTTCTAAAATCTAAACATACTGTTATCCGCGAAAACTTTATTCCACAAGTACCCATTCCCAATCTTTCACACATTAGATCATTCCTGTGGTATGTTGTGGTAAATTGCTGTGGTACGATCATCTCCGAATCTCCGAGTTAGGAGCTGAAGCGTTTTTCACGACTGGGAGATATACGCATGCAGCCACGCTTCATATACCCCTTCTAGATAGGCACCTGCTCGTACGTGTGTTGTCTTCAGCAAGAAAAGTCCCCTTCGAAACGGTGTTCAACCACGGGACTCATATTACCCAGGGTAACATTCTGCTTAACCCTGGATATCAGTCGCAAAAGCTCATATGCTTTATCTCTAAACGACAGGAAAATTGAATCCGTAGGTTCTTTCAAAGTTATCGGACCAGTGGAAATTTTAATTTCGTACTCTGAAAACCATTGGAATTCCTAATTTTGCAAGTGCGGCTGGACGAATTCTCTTGTATGCTTTTCGGCGCATAGCAAATTGGAAATTTCATAGCACTTTGTCAGATGAGCCTCAGAGATGTCATCAGTCCCCACAATTTTGAAGTTAACGATGTTCTATCTCTGCAGATTCTGAAGTGTTTGTCAGTGGCCTGACGGAGAGATACAAGACACAATTCGCCGGTGAGCTGACTCGAGATTTCAATATTGGTCAACGCAATACGAAGCCGAGTTTACACCTGCATAACATTCGCCATATTTTCAAATAATACACGCATGGGGTCCCAATATATGCCTGGTATCCAAAAGATGCACAAAGATTCCATTAACCGCCGGATATGCGCCACATCATTCCCCAGATGATTATAGGTGCTCAAAAACAACTTTAGATAAGGCAGCACGTAGACTTTTAACGTGAAAAATAAAGATAACCATCTACTGAAAGAAAGATCTTAACCTACTTTACATACCCTAGCCTAACTAAACATTTCCTAAAATAACCCATTTTTGTTCAAAACATTTCTGTATCGATTTTGGAGGGTTGGATTTCAACACGTTGTTAGATGATAAAAGCTCCCAAAACAAGAGACATTCATCAAATAGGCAACGGGGCCTTCGGGATGACAACTTATAAACAGTACAGGAGTTTATAGGACGCTTTTGCATCGCATTTCTGCACACAGAAAACACGAAACATATTACGGGACCAGGCTTCACAAAACTTAGCTTTGCTCAAATCATTTGGTGTAAAAACCTTCAGTATGGTGGACTGAGAGTAAAACGAACGCACCGCCTTGTCTGAAAGAACTTTGTCAGGTTCATTTGGCCGTTCCATTGCCTAAATGAATAGGCCGTGCGTGAGCAACTCAGTTGTTTTTGATAGCCTATGCCTACGTTTTTCGTCGCGATAAACTTTCTTCTACAACGTCATCACCCAAAATAACAAAAAAATTATCGGAGAGCGAATTCATGCCATCAGAAAACTTTTTAACATCAGCAGAAATGGTTTTTCGATAGTTCTTTGAAAAAACGACATACCAACAGTTTGTTATAATTGGATTTTTTTCTCTTTCAACAACAGAAAAATGACAGGAATTTTGCTTATGTTGTTTTGAAGCAATAAAACAGCAAAATTTTCAACATCTCCACGACCAGCAAGATCGATGAAAAAAGAAGCAAAATAATCAATATCGTTTCGATCCCTTTACGCACTGTGTCTTCAGGAAAATTTTCGAATGTTGTATCGAGGTGATAAAACAACATAAAGTTCACATCTCCACGACTGGCAAAATCGATTAAAAGGAGCAAAATAATCAATATCGTTTCGATCCCTTTACGCACTGTGTCTTCAGGAAAATTTTCGAATGTTGTATCGAGGTGATAAAACAACATAAAGTTCACATCTCCACGACTGGCAAAATCGATTAAAAGGAGCAAAATAATCAATATCGTTTCGACCCTTTTAAGCACTTTGTCACGGAAATTTTCAAATATTGTATCGAGGTAGTAAAACAACAAAAAGTTCAACATCTCCACGACTGGCAAAATCGATAAAAAAAGGAGCAAAAATAATCAATATCGATTCGACCCCTTTAAGGTGCTGTGTGCTCCCGAAATTTGCACTTGTTTTTGCGAGGTGATAAAAATGCAGCAAACTCTTCCACGTCTCCACGACCGGCAAAATCTATGAAAAGGAACTAAACAATTCAATATCGATTTCGACACCCTTTACGAACTGTGTCCTCGTCATCAATGCAAGCTATGATCGATACGGTTTGCACACATATCAACATGAGTTATTAACTACACCATCACAATCATCCCAACATTTGTGCAACTCACAAACTCCCGCATCTTCCGCGGCAGCCTCTGAAACGTAATAGTGGTATCCATCTGACATGCTTGTGTTCAGAAGCTGATGTTGATCAGCTGTAA
>JASGXE010011298.1:0-14535 GCA_030068105.1 Sinentomon sp. SZTP_YWyxl
GAGCATGTAGTACTTGGAATCTGCGATTGTTGTTGGAGAGAAACAACAGTTTTGGGGGTGAAGAAAGCGAGGGATTAGCGGTCATGGGTGTGAAAAGCTGGAGGGTTCAATAAGAAGGTCGATGAAATCTTGCTCCAAGAAAATGGATAGTGGATGCAAATTAGTTATTCGTTTGTAGGTACAGGTAGTAACTGTGAAATTGAGCCCGAAATTGGCCATCCATGGAAGCAGTGAATGAAAGCACTTCCTATTGCATTCCACTCGGCTTTGCACGCGTCGACAAGGTGCTTATTCCCGACAGTAATTTACCGACAAAAATGCAAGAAAGCATTTCAAAGTTAACTCAGAGAATTTGAAACATGCAGGATTCCAGCAGCTAATATGAATGGCCGCAGAACCTCGTCCTGACAGCTCTGTGAGTTTTGAGAGCAACTCGCCACGAAGAACAGGAATCCATTCAGGAGTGTCGCATTCACTGTTTCCCACATCAGCCCATAGAGGACTCAATTTTATAGCTACTACCTGTACATAGCAATCCTCAATATGGACAACACGTCACGCCAACGAGCAATGCTAATTTTCGCCTCGGCACCAGCCTGTTTTCGTTTTCTTTTTTTCCAAGTCAGGTCAGGTCAGGACTCAGGTCAGGAAAATCAAAATGCAGCGGAAAGCCATTAAAATGGAAATGACGATCAGAGCTTTTCGAATGGATGCTGCGGATTATTCGGAGAATGGAAATGAGAGAGAGAGAGAGAGAGAGAGAGAGAGCGAGAGAGAGGGAGAGGGAGAGAGAGGGAGAGAGAGCGAGAGCGCGAGAGAGAGCGAGAGAGATAGAGAGAGAGCAAACTTTTGGCAGATTAGCACCCGACGGCGCATGGGGAAGATTTCGGGAAGAAAAGGGAGTGATTAACGCAACCTACAGCTAATTCAAATCTCTATTCGGATAAACCTCTCCTCCCTTTCCCTGTCTCTCTCTCTCCCTCTCCCTCACTCTCCCTCTACCTTAATTTCTAACAGGAAATTGCAAAGGAAACCGGAAACAAATTGCAAAAGAGAGAGAGTGACGTCAGATGGAGAGAGAGATAGAGAGAGACAGAGAGAGACAGAGAAATAGAGAGAGAAGAGAGATTAGAAAAGAGAGAGAAGAGAGGGAGAAGAGAGGCAGAAGAGAGGTAGAAGAGAGGAGAGAGAAGAGAGGGAGAACAGAGAGAGAGAGATATGAGAAGAGAGAGGGGGCGAAAGTGATGGAGATGATAACTCTGCGTAGGTATCTGGAATTGCTACATTATCCCACTGGACAGGCCGTGCCTGGGTCCCGAAGGGCAAGGTAAATCCGACCCTGCATCATCTGGCGATTGATAAATCCTTCAAAAGATCGTGGTAAAGTAGTCTCTGAAGCTTACCAACATCGTTGACAGGATAGATATTGTAGAGATCATCCTGAACCCAAGAGGTGACCGTAAGGAATTCGGTCAGATGAGATGGAACTATGCACTTGAGAACGGCCGTGTTCGAAAACATGACGTAGACATCGTGTACGTGGATCTCGTATGACTGACGTATCACTGTTATACATAGGTATTTATTTGCATCAGGGGGGACGAAAACGACAGAGAAAAGACAATTCAAGGGTTACATTTCGTAAGGGCGGTGTTAGATGGCGTTTAGAACAGGAAAGAAAAAGCCACACTAACCCAATCCATGCTCACCCGGCCACCTATAGCCCTATGAGGCTCATTGGATACCGCTCCATTTCCTTCAAAGAAAGAGGAAAATTGCACCTTCTATATCATCTGTGACCATTCTCAACAACTAAAGCTCAGGTTTTCTCCTTTTTTAATCCACATTATATCTGCCTCGCAAACGTTTATTCTGTCGCTGTTCTTATGTTCTTTGTAGTTTTCACATTTGAATGCCCGTTGAATTAAAGTGAATTGGATTGAAATGCACGAAACACTCCTGACGGGGATTCAAGCCGCTTCAAAGGCGGTCCTCCAACTTTGAAACACTGCAGGAAAAAAAATCTTTGTCTCCATGAGTACAAGAGTACGAAAAACCTTTGCATTTAATCGTGGCTTTCCCTCGGTCACCGTCATATGACAAAACACCTCGGTTTTGACGAGTGTGAAAAATTTTTCTCGTGATATACATAGCTCTTTCAAAACAATCCCAGTAAAATAATGACAAAAATTGGAAAAATGCCAGGAACTAATGACTGATAACTTATTGATACTGAAAATTGAAAGCAAGCCTGTTATAGGCTGTGCACAAAATTTTCTATCGCTCAGATCGCCTGAAACCACCTGACAAATGAAGTGCTCCATAGAGACCAACCAGTTAGATGATCTATATGACTTTAAACAAACAAACCTGTCAAGATGGTCTGGTGGCATGTTTACGGAATGGGGTACGCTCCGTTGTAAACTCTTAACCAACTTATGCCCGGTTGCACCAACGTGGATCAAGCTTTGATCTCGGATCAAGCACTGATCCTGGATCAGGCAATGTTAAAACCCTATGCTTGATCTCGGATCAGTGTTTGATCCGAGATCAGTGCTTGATCCACGTTGGTGCAACCGGGCATTAAGGGAATGAATAACCAACTTAAGATAATATGTCAACATCAATTTTCCTCACTTCCTACTTCCTTACAATTTCCGGTATGTTTCAAAACATGTCACAAGCCAAGAATGTCACCGGGCATTTATTTACAATGAAACGAATAGAACATAATCGCAATAATCGGTATAGCTATCTCACCGGCCTCAATTTGGACATCCCTGCTGACTATTGTCCCAACTTTGTTGCCTGCAACGCAGCGATATATCGCGGAATGCACCGACCGCTGATACTGGCCCGATTGGAATGGCGGAAAGTGAATACTGCCATTTGGAAGGACATATCGCAGGCCAGGAATGTCGTCGAGTGGAGGCAGGGACCCCGCTGCTGTAGGGGATGAAGAACTTGCGTCGTCAGAGGCCCTCAGAGTCAACAACCCTGGAGGAGAGCCTGCAGACCCGATAGCACCGGATGCAGCGGATGCCGTTGCAGGGTCGATAGCAGCAGTCGTTGTTGTTTTGGTGCTAATCCAATTAATGCTGGGCTTTGGAGTTCCTCTTGCCAGGCAATCAATCATTGCCCCACTGTCGTTGAGGAATTGGACCTTATCGGGCGGTTCTATTGTGAATGCAGGTCCATGGCTGCCCATTGCCATCATGTAGGACATTACTGAAAATAGATATGTACACAGGAAACACGTGTGGAGTGATATATACTCGTGGAGATGAAATAATTATTGGAGAAATCTGAAACAGATTTGAAAAAGTGAAAAGGCCTGAACTTTTTTCACATATGTGACGTACCCCTAGACGACGCGAAAAAATCTGTTGGCTTAAACAGCTAAAAGAGAAGCATTCGTTTGTAGATGGCGATATAGAATTGAAAAAAGAATTGATTCTCCCTTCCTTTGAAAATCAATCTCCTCCAAATGTTGAGTGACAATATTGAATTCGGTTGAATTCGGCATCAAAGAAGAAGTTTTACGGGAATTAGACACAATTTTCATTTTATTCAAATAGAATGTTTGAATGTCTTTGAAATTTCGGGGAAAAAGAAAACGGACCAGAACGCGAACGGCTCTTGATGGCTTCTGTTTTAGAACATCCGTTTCTGTCAGGATTTATTCGACAAGGCGGAGAAATTTCACGAGACTCTTTCCAGAGTAAGAGTTCAAGAGTAAAAGTGTTCAATAGAAAAGAGTTCAACAGTAAACTACAAGAATGCAAGAGTAAATTAACACAAGAATAGAAGAGTAAAAAGTACAAGAGTTGAAGAAGAATGAAAGAGTATGAGAGTAAAAGAGTATCCTGCAAGGTGAAAAGTAAAAGAGTAAATGAGTGCAGGAGGAAAAGAGCAAACACACTAATACAAGAACACAAGATTACAAGAATACAAGAGCAAAAGAGTGTAAGAATAGACAAATAAACTACAAGAATCCAAGAGTAAAAGGTACAATAGAAAAAGAGTAAAAGATTAATCGGCAAGAAAACAAAAGTGTAGATAAATAGATGAGCTGGCTTCTAACCTTGGACGATGGAAATGACAAATTGGAATGAAAGTATCAACAATATCACAGCTGAATCAGGTATCACATGATGGGAAAGAAGAAAATAACTATTTCTACGGCAACACAACATGATTATTTGATTGAATACTTCCTTCTGCCTCACGGAGTTTGAAATGGACTTGGAGGACTTTCTTCTTTATGCAGAATTCTGATTGATGAAGCCGCTCACTTAACCTCGCAGTGCTCAATTGATTGCTTAGGAGAGGATTGATGGAGATGTTTCTTGGAGCTCAGATGACGACACCCTTATTGGCTTTGGAATCTGAAACAATGTTATTTGTTTATTTATTTCTTAAAACTCGTAAAAAAATCTAACCTCAAGAAGAATAAAAATTATCAATTCAATAAAGATTGATGGCAAAAATGGGAAATTTTGAAGGATTTGGCTTGAGGCGCCATGTTTTGCACCAATTTGACAACGGATTGAAATAATTTTGTTTTCAGACCTCACCACACTGCGATATGTAAGAACGTCAGCTTAAAGTCTCGCGATTACAAACAACATCATAAGATCGTTTATGACAATATGTGTTAGGAATTGAAGGGCCAAAGACACTACAATGAGGAACACCAAGGGGCAAACAATTGGTTGGTTGCGACAATGTCTTCAATTTCAAATCAAATAAATCAAAAAGACTTCATTTCAAGAAATGAGCAGCCTTTAGCTTAATGCTACTCTTATGCCCGGTTGCACCAACGTGGATCAAGCTTTGATCTCGGATCAAACTCTGATCCTGGATCAGGCAATGTTAAAACCCTATGCTTGATCTCGGATCAGTGTTTGATCCGAGATCAATGCTTGATCCTTGTTGGTGCAACTGGGCATTACAGGCAACTTATCAAATGCTTTCGAGAAATCAATCAGCACACCATTTGATTTCTCTGCACTTTGCTCGTGGCACACAAAACATAATCCACATCATGAACAAACTCGACTTGCTGAGAGGTGCATGATATCTTTTGGAGAATGCAGATTTATCAATATTAGAACATCCCACGGATGTTCACAACACCCTGTGGTGGTATTTGTGATTCCGCATGGAAATTTCTGTTCGAAATTAAACAAAAATAACTCCGCTCGCTTACGCAGCCACGGAGATCTCACCTGATGATTAGACCAGCAGCTCAGATTCAATACTTTTTGCCGTGCTGTGAAAAGTTCGTTATCGGGTCGGGTCATAACTGCTTTCGTCGTCCACTGAGCTGGATTCACTCACTCGTGAACTTTTGCTTGCATCTCTCGCTGAGCTGGTCATCAGTGTGCAACATTCATTTTCTGGTTTCAAGCTTTTTGCTATTTCCGACAGTGCAGTTCCGATTCTCGGTGTTTTTGGTTCTCCATTAATTGGAGGTGAGTTGATTTCTTAATTATTTTCGGGAAGTCGAGGTAATTGCTGGTACAAATAACAACCATTGGTCATGGGAAATTCCTTTGAGACTATGTGGGGAAAGTCGGCGAGATTTTATGGGAATTTTTGGGGAAACAGGATGAGTTGATTGGCTCAAGAGCAAGAGAAAAACCATATTCAGAATTCAATTTGATTGGACCAGTCAATTTAAAAGTATGATATAGATTCAATTAATTCAGATACCCGAATTCAAATTTTTAAAAGAAATTCAAAATTCAAAATTCAAATTTTTAAAAAACTCAAATTTCAAAGGATTCAGTTCATGCAGAAAATTATTCACATTCAGTGAATTCAGATTTCTGTCATTCGAATCAAATTCATCTTTTCCAGGAAACCACTCAATTATGATCAGATTTCTTTAATGGAATTTTTTGACCGCATTTTTTGACAGTTTTTTGACAGCATTCAATATCATTGGATAAAAATTTTGAGAGACAATTTTCTTGCAAACAGTTCGGATTCATTTCAGTTCGAGTTCATTTTCAGTTCATTTCAGGAAATATTTCACCGTAAATAGCATTTCATTTCAAGAAATATTCGGAGAACAGATTGAGCTATTTTTCGAGGTCAATTTTTAGCAGATGGCATAAAAAGAGAACTTGAGAAATGCAGAGAACTTGAGTGTGGTGCTTGGCAACAATTCATTCAGTCCACAACTTTGAAACATACAGAATAGATTTGGGTATTTTGGGGATGTTAGCAAAACAGTTTTCATGTTTCTGTCACAAAAGGGAATGGGGAGATTCACATTGCCGTTGGTTAACATTGGCAATGCAAATCTCTATTTTCTTTCAGTTCCGGTTATACACCAAAAGCAGATCATCAAAGATTGCTCATAATCCCACATCAGGATGATACACATCCAATTATCAGCTTCCGTTGGCACTGTTGTCTCAGCTCTGTTCATCATAAAAAGCTAAGTTGTCTATTCATTGAAGACCTGTTCAATTTCTCACCACACTTTGAGAAATATACCCAGTCAAACCTCAATCAGGAGTTTCTCAATCACTTTCAACTCGTCACAACAAATTTCTAGACCCTCCTGGGATCTAGAATGATCTAGACCCCTGATGGATGTAGAAATATGCATAAATGCAAGCATAATCAAGACGGGAATTATAACTGCCCAGATACGTATTGCTTTAAAGTTCGCCTCACTCTACCAATATACGATATGGTGGGTGATTTCCAGTTTTTGAATCTCAACTTCATCGGCCAAAATTCAAAAATAGTGTCTTATAATTCACCCTTTAGTATGCACAAGTTTCACATACAAACCTTGTTTCACACACATTTTATCCAATCAAACACTTCTTCGCTGGCTTACTGTTGCTGTGTTATGGTGATCGCATAATGGTCTGTACGAATAGACAGCTGCAGTTTGCTGACATCGAAATGTCCATTGGTTCCTCAGAAAGCCATCAAACCGCAGGCCTTCCTGCCGATGACCATCGAACTCGAGTGGTTGCTCTGCAGAATTGATGCTCTGTTCCACATCTTTCAGAACAAGAGAGAGACTGGAACGCTCTCGCTGAAGCGTGGCATGTCGCATCCATATTGTAGCAAATATCAGAATTAGATCCCAAATAAACTATTGGAAAAAGGGAAACCTACGCAAAACCTAGCGAATATTTTTGCTTATGGTGTGATGACCTGCATCATGGAAATTAGAGAGAAAGAAACATTGTCATCGAAATTAACCATCATAAATTCGTGTGATGGATTTATGGGACGAAAGACACCATCCCGTTTCCCATAATCGAGCGAGACACTTCTGAATGAAAGAGGAAATAAATAAATGAAATCAACTACAACTTTATAAACTATAACAACAATACAACAATTGTAAACCACAGTTAAAAGAAAGAAAATGTGCACTCTAAACACGAAGTTCAGTTTTGAACATTATCTTTTGACATGAGCTAGATAGGAAGTGTTTTTAAAGAACATTTGTGAAACACTCAGTGTGTTCTTGGAACACACTGAGTGTTCCAAATCTGAGACATTCCTGTAACAGATTTGGAACACGAGCGATTTGAAACACCTTAAGTGTTCCATTGGAACACCTTAAGGTGTTCACCTTAAGTGTTCCATTGGAACACCTTAAGGTGTTCCTGTTCCAAATCGCACACTCAGTGTGTTCCATAAATGTTCTTGAAAGAGCACTTACTATATAAGCCCTTGTTAAAATATACGAACAAGTGTTCCAAACTGAACTTCGTGTTTAGCGTGTAAAGAAGTGAGAGACATCACTAGGGTAGGATGGGATAGGATAGGATACGAGCCTGCGGGGAAGGGGACAGACGGGAGCTCCTGTCTTGGTTACAGCTGCTACGATCTTCCAATCACCCTGCAGTTACTTATCCAGAATTTCAGCATAGCTCTTTCACCCGACTTTTCGTCTTCACTGTGAATAATTTGATGATAGACGACGTAATTCGAAAATTATCAAAATTTCCGGAAACTGCATTACGTGTCTCTGCATTGCATCTCATTTCGTGAGTTGAAAAAAAAACAAATTTTCTTGGATGTTATTTTCGTAGCAGCATTGGTTGTATGAGTGGTGAGAGACTATTGAGTGGTGGAGTGGATGAGAAGAGAATTTGGAATTTTACCCTATCTATAGTTGAGGGTGAGTGTGATTGGGGTTTCCTAATTTCAGTGGTTCTTAGATTTAAATGAGAGGAGCATAAGACGATATGCTCTCCGCAAAAAGATTCCAGTTTTGCGCTTTGATGCAATACTTCGAAACGGCGCATATTCAGGGTGATTCAAAATGAACCGGACAAACGTGTTTTTTTTTTTGTTTATGTTTTTTTTTTGTTTTTCGCAGAGGTTTGAAGTGTTTTTTACATTTCCCCGACCGGTGGATAGGCAGGCGGGAGCTCGGGGAGTGGCCTCCTTGATCCCCAGACCTTAATCCACTCGATTTTTTTCAGTCGGGACATTTCAAAAGCACCGCTTACAATGACAACCCAGCAGATATACCGGCCTTTGTCGCAAACATCGAAGCAGAGTGTGCTCGGATTACCCCGCAGACATGATGCGACACACACTTTGGATGGATGGGAGACCCGGCTACGGCATTGCGGCACAGACGGCGGACATCACTTCTAGCATTACACCGAGGCCCAATAAAAAGGTACCATGCTTTTAGAGTCAAAGTTCCAATTTACTTCGCGTAAGCACTCAGCGTGTATCTCCGACTTGTTTTGCCGAAACTCGGGCCAAGTCTTTCGTTTCAACTCAGAGCCTGTTTCATCACAAGTTGGAGCTGCTGCCACATACTCGGACATTCAAAATACTCGGGCCATAGGAGATTTTTCTCAGACTTTTGAGGCACGGGGCAATGTTATTCCCCATCTAGTTAGCGCTGTTAAATGCATTCCTTCATGTGATGTGTTTTGCGGCGCATGAGAAATGGGGAATTACATTGCCCCGTGCTTGAAAAGTCTGAAAAATTGCCTATGGCCCGGGTATTTAGAATGGCTCCGTATAAATCAGCTGGATCAGATAGTTGTCTTGTCTCAACCAACCTGCTGACAAGTTGTGCGTTGAAAACACACGCTGCACACCTTGACGCGCATGTGGGCGGTGTCACTTGGTCGCAGCGACAAAATCACCATGGTGACCAAAGTGAAGCGAATGTGTTGAAGGCGGCGCGATTCGGCGAATCACCACAACGAAAAGAAACTGAAGTATCTCTCCCTCCGAAGACAAATTGAAGGCAGGCAATTCACTCGTCGGAAGATTTCCATGGCAACAAAGGATGAAGCTGAACCTCTCACCCACCACCAGAGAAACTCAACAGGCTGGCAGTGCTCATAAGTTTCTCAATGGAAAATGTCCGACTTGCAGGCAATGCAGACATGGATGGCTTTGGCACATCGTGATCACGCCCGGCCTCTTCACAGAATCGGAACCCACATGTCTTCACTTGTGGCACCTCTGTGCTTGTTGCAATCGCAATAACAAAGCATTCCATTGGAAATGTCCACAAACTCATAAGGCCACCAGACAAAACCAGTAAAACCACATCCGTCTTTTCTCCTGAAAGGTATGCAAACATCAACAACGGTGGTACCTTTTTTCTGGGCCACGGTGTATACGGAGCCATTCTGAATTCTCGGGCCATATGGCGATTTTTTCCGACTTTTGAAGCACGGGACAATATAATCCCTCATTTCTCATGCGCCGCAAAACACATTACATGAAGGAATGATTTTAACAGCGCTCACCAGATGGGGAATAACATTGCCCCGTGCTTCAAAAGACTGACAAAAATCTTCTATTGGCCCGCGTATTTTGAATGTCTGAGTATACTATATGATCATCAGGATAGTGCATCTGTCCGGTTAATTTTGAAGCACACTGTATAAACCGGATTAGAAATTGCCTCCCGTTGAAACGTCGTGCTTGGAGACGGAGGTGGATGAGAAATAAGTGCAGAAATAAACATATTTCGAATGAAGGAAACACAATGAAGGAAAGTAATTCAGCATTGATCACGCCACTTTAACGCATCTATGTAAGCAGCAGTACATAAAGTAAAACGGTAATTCCGAAATCAAGACAAGTTCAAAAACAAAACGATAGAAGACATTTATGAATATGAGCCAGAAAGCTATTCAAATGCTGAGCATACGCGTTGTCCGTGATGTGGGGAACAAATCATGAGAAAATGGCATCACGATACCGTTGAATATTTGAAATGCTAAATGATGCAGATCAAAACGTGTCTGATGCAAGGAATTCCACTTAGAAATGTGGTTCCAGCCATGAATGAGGCAACATCTTAAAATCTATTATTTAACCTGGTTGGCTTACGCAATTTAAAGTTCAATTCGATTCAATTCGATTTTCTTTAAGGTGCTATTTTTTGGTAAAAAGCTCAGTACATCCACCCACATTCGAAACAACAGAAAAAGGGAAAGTAACCAAGCCACTCAGGCAGACAGGAAATCCCAACCGATGCCAAAAATCATCTGCGAGACACAACGTTTGCGACCGTCCACAATTGTAGGTGGACAATTTGAAGCAGCACGCCGTTGATCATTTTGGAGTTGTGATCGGCAAAAGATAGCAATGCGGACGGCAATTTTAGGAACAAATGCATGAACAGATAAGGGAGAGTTTAATCTTTGTTTAGTTTAGTTTAATACTGGATACTTGTATACAAAGGATTTGCTAACAATACGAATCAAGCCAGTTTATCTCATTTTAACCGAGACAGTGGACACTCCGATCTCGAATTCTTGCTGCAAACCGCTCCAATGAGAAATGTCCTCGCAGAGGAAGAACCAACCATCTCCATCTCTTCTTTTTTTCAAATGGATACTTTTTGTTCTGTACACTTCCAGCGAAAACCAAAGCTGACGAGGTCTGATCATTTTCAGGACTTTCTTATTGCTAAGGGGTTGGTTAATCAGGAACCTTCCTTAATTCGAACAATCCTCACCTAAAAAATTTCCAAATTTTTCTGGCTCTATCTGCTGCCAATTTTCGCCAATACCAAACTGTTGGTAAATTGGAAAAGTGTCGCCACGCGCATGGGGGAGGCATTGAGAAAATGTGGCATGGGGTTAAAATTCGGCCAGGTTCATCCGAATGCCGCAAAGTAACTGTGCCATTCGGCCCCCACTATAGCTAGGCAGATCAAAGAACGATCCAAGCGACCCACCCTATGGATGCAAGGCGAGCTCAGCTCAGTGAAAAACTTTAGAATCCATTTCGCTTACATAATTATGATGGGTACGCACGTAACTGTATAGAAGCTGCAGCCATAAAAACGAATTTATGCAAAACGGTCTCTTTTTCTCTTCCAAAACCAACACGACAGTTGGTCGGTTCGTTTTGCATAAAAATTTCGTTTTCGAGAGGCCAGGGCATGGGCCGATTATTCCATCTTCCGAATTCAACGAATTCTCATTCCAGCGTGGTGGGGGACCCATTCGTACTTACGAAGAATGGTAGTTACGCTACTCTGAAGCTAGGATCTCGACAACCCCCCCATTTTCACCATTCTGCATATAGATATAGGAGTAGGGGGTACAGAATCGCAGAGAAGTAGTTCCGTTATATTATTAAAATAATTAAAAGCATCATCAGACAAAATCCACTTACCAACCTAAATTACACGGTTATCATCATCAAGATGAAGAGTATGGAAGAGTGCTGGAGGTGCGATCGCATGCTCTGCTCCGCTCCAACGGTCCCCATTTTTACCATCCCCTCCTCTTTTCTGCCCACCCAGCTATCTCTATAAAAACGGCGTCACCCTTTCTAGAAACCATGCACGTGTATACAGGGTGGCCCTAAATTTGAAGCCGTGGAACACACGACTGTGTGGCGCACCTGCGGTGAAATTCGGCCGTTCTCTTCCTCAATTCCTTCTTGCATTTTCGTTGGATTCTCACCCCAAAACAGAAGCGAAACAACCCTTCGCAACTCGTGTGTTTCGGACCACACGGGACACGCTTTTGAGTATGGAAACACGGGGTAGTCATTCCACCCTTTTAAAATATGTCCTACAAGCAGTAAAAAGGACGTCGGAAAATTCTCATTCATAAGACGAACTATTTCTCAGTGGAATGAATTGCCAGGAAATGTTTTCGCTCAACCCCTCAGTATTCCCATTTTACACGGTCGTTTGAGGAAAGTTCTAGGGCTTTGTAACTAAATTCTCCATTGTTGTCATGCACTGCTGTTTTTGTGTTCTGTTTTTTCATGTGTTTTGCATATGCCATGCAACAAAAAAAATAAATAATTATTTAGAGGAGGCAACTCCATAAATAAAATGAATTTGAATCGAATTCCCATATGGTGGTGTCTCCGGATTTTTCGAATACCCATCCCAAGCATTTCTCTTGGCCTGTGTTGGACTTTGTCGCTATTTCTCGAGTCGAGTGTTCGTAAGTCTCTCATCTCAATATGATTAAAATGCAAATTAAATTACCAATTTACATTCCGCGCTTCTCACAGAAAGAAAGGGGAGAGAGAGAGACGCGCTTCTCGCAGAAAGAAAGGGGGAGATTCGAGAGATGGCACCGCCTCCGTTCTGAAGAATCCTCTTCTTGGCTATTAGGTACCAACTTTTGGTCCATTTGCAC
Source organism: Sinentomon sp. SZTP_YWyxl (assembly GCA_030068105.1). Lineage (NCBI taxonomy): Eukaryota > Metazoa > Arthropoda > Protura > Sinentomata > Sinentomidae > Sinentomon > Sinentomon sp. SZTP_YWyxl. The sequence continues at coordinate 12,645 of JASGXE010011298.1, forward strand.
ATGCACTCCGTGGAAAAAATCCCCCTTCGAAAATTGGCGCTAAAATCCTGGCACGGAGAGGGAAAGTTATGGAAGATTCGGGACCACTTGGTGAAATTGGTCTATTTCGGTGGGCGAAAGCGCACTGCCCCCAAAGGGATCTTTGAAAGCTTCCTGCTAGCGTAATTTGGCAAAACGCAGTTGAGAACACCCAAGTGAGTATGTTAAACAACCGAACGAGGGTGTTTCCGGGAACACTTGACTAAAGACAATCGCAGTGAGGGTGTTTTACAAATCGTACACTTCACATAGTTTGGTTTGTCCAATTCAGAAGGTCTCCACACAACATTATGGAAGGCGGTCAAAACCCAAACCTCGCAAAATGGACTCCTGTCTGTCGAGTTTAACTCATCGCTTATGGAACCACATACTGGTTTAAAGAGAAATCGGGTTTAAAATTAAAATTTTATTGTCTGCAAACTATTTTTGTGGCAGAGATTTTTGCAGTGAGTCCCATTACAACCTTATATAATGGGGGCGTGGCCCCTCTTTGGGGCAATTTTTCCCTTCCTGAACTTCAACGGAAGACGTGACCCATTGCTGGTAAAAATTTCGGAAAAAAAGGAAAAAAGTTGTTTAGGGTATGCCATATCCGAAACATGTGTTCAAACTCAAAGGCATCGTGTTCCCAATTTCACTCGTCAACGGCAATTCGGGAGAATCTTAGACAACTTGGCAAAAAACGAAAAAGTTTTGTTTCAAAACTTGAAGTGTATTTGAACTTCACAAAGCATTAGTCCGTAGGTTGCAAAAACTTGTGCCTCAACTGGTGTCTTGAGCCTCGCAAGATATTTGACTTTTGGGAATAAAAAACATGACATTTGTCCGAGGAGAGAAAACATTTGAGCCTCAATGGACATTATCCGTGGAGAGTCGGTAAACATTTGAGCCTCACAAGACATTTAGTTGGCCCGTGGTGTTTAAATGCTTTACCTTTACAAGACATTAGTCCGTTGATGTAAACGGTCAAGCCACACAAGACACGTTGGCCAATTAGTTCGATATCATTGACAATACCCTTAAAGTTTGCAGTCAAAATTGAACAAGTAACAATTTTGGTGTAAACGTATAGGCGATTATAGATTGCTGCACAATTCAGAAATTTGGACACACTCTGTGTAGTTGATGGGCAGCTTGAACTGTCTGTTCTATAACTTGTAACTATTCTGATAAGAAGATAGATAGCAATACATCATCAGGAACTGGCGACAACACAACTATGCTGCAGCCAGCAAAATACCAGGTGGTCGGTAAGCCACACTGCAGCCTAAATTTGCTCGTCAAGACCTGGCCATATTCCGAGCGGATTAAAAGGTGGTCTCAGAATCTCAACAACAATAAATAATTGTCGGCCAGAGTTGAGACTAATATTTTTCAACGTCGGATGCCTCCTTCGGGGCCAGTTCAGAGGAAAATGAAGATTGGTTGGTTTGCCGTTCGCATTAGCGAAAATCATTTCATTTCCCATGAAATTAGACCACGACTACAAGGAAGAAACGAAATCTCATTTCAAGTTTCGCTCTACAAACCAAAATCAGGGTGGAAAGAAAGGTCAGGGTGGTTGTCACCGAAGTTGATTTGCAGGTCGGTCATCCACCATTTGCAGGTCGGTCTTTGGCGATCCATCAAAATTTAAAATGAAAGATGAAAAGGCATAGAAATCTGTTTCTCCTGTGCATCACTTCTGTGTGGCAGATGACAAGGAATCTCTGTACGTGGAATCTCACCCGCAAAAACAAACGTGGACAACATCAGAAGCCTAAATCTTTACAGTGAAACGTATCGCACTGCAAAAAAGCTGAAAAATGCAGCCAATAGTTGTGAAGTGAAACCACTTGAGACCTCTCTAAAA
>JASGXE010011299.1:0-13718 GCA_030068105.1 Sinentomon sp. SZTP_YWyxl
TGTTTTAAAAAATTGGGATTCCCTCATTGGTGATATGAATATTGATGTTTGCTCTTATTCTTTATATGGTTTGCGTTATACATCGCTGTTAAAAACATACAATATTACACAAGTTATATCTGAACCAACCAGAGTTACAAACCTTTCCCGCACTTATTGATCACATTTCAATTAGTAATTCATTATCTTCATTATTCGAGTTTTGTATCTGTGGCACTATTTGTCTAGACTTGTCCGATCATTATGCAGTTTTTCTCTTTAGCCACACTCAAAATGCCTTTCCCAATCCTATTTTACCTTCACCTGCTGCGAGAACCATATTCATTCCGCAACGTCACAGATCCAAACACTTTTACACAATACTTACTTGAACAAATCACCAGTGGTAGTAGGTAGGCCTAGGTAGGTATATAGATTTCTTTGATCATGCCCCCATTTCGCTTCCTTGGAGATATTATGCTAATTGTGCCTTTTCCTTCTTTTTCATGTTTTTTTCGTTTTCATGCACTAAAAATTGAGGTACCTACCGAAATTGATATATTTGTGACCAAATTGATTTCTTGTTGTTGTGTTGTCTATTCATCCGAGCCTGCTGTCAAACTGTCACCATCTGGACAATGCCATGCTGGAATCTTCACGTCGCCTGACCTGGTTTGTGTTCTCTTATTTTTATTTTTCTGGTCACATTTCTTGACAATACCCACCATGGGTTTCTAAAACTGTACCGCAATCTTTCTGCACCGATGGTTTGCACTTGAAACCATGTTTTCTTTTTAATTGCCGATCGCGACGGCGTCTTACCTAAACACAAAAAGATACATGCTGCCTCGGTGAAAGAACACTATGACTTGATTGGTGTTGTGGTAATTGCTAGGCAAAAAAATGATGCATGTCTGACCGGGGTTTACCACGTCCAATGGCTTTTACTGCCTGTGGCCCCCAACATAGTTTATAGTTTAGTGCTAAGTCACATGCCACACAGCCTATAGCCACACCCCCTAGGCGGAATACTAAATATACCTGTCCCAGAAATCCATGGATTACTCCAGGCCTTTTGCACTCTATTAGGACCAAGGACCAACTTTTTTACCGTCTCCGGCTGAGGTGGTGGTAGGGCCTCTTCACGTGGTTGTTGTTCCCACTGCGTTGGATGGTCTTCCTGCTCCTTCTTTGGATTCGTCATCTCGGGCCCTTTCTCTCGCTCTCTTGAACTGCTCTGGTCAAACTCACAAGATCTCAGATGTCCCTTCTGTCGCCTCACCCATTGGATCTTGTGCTTCTCTTGCTTCTTCATTCCCACCTCTTGGTCATGCATCCAGAGTTGTTCCAGGCACCCTTTCCTATGCTGGTGCAGTCGCAGCTCCTTTCGGCCAGCTTCAAACTCCATCAGACCAGCTTCAAACTCCATCTTGGATATTTTTCTATTGCGTCCAATCCATATTCTAAACGCAATTTCAGTCGAAACAGGTATAAGTGATCGCATGGCAGTTCTGCTTACTTTATCCTTGTCAGTTTCTATTCCAGCATCAGAGCCTCCTGTCTTGGATCAGGGACTTCTCACGAATTAACGGTGTTGGTTTTTCCGATTTCTTACGAGGTACCTTTCCCTCATTTCGAGAAAGATATCTTTGCTCATCCATTAACATGCTTTGGTGTGATATTGAGTCGATTATTCAACACGGCATCAGTCAATTTGTGCCGGCTCGCATCAAAAGGCCCCAAATCGGATCCATGTCTTATAGCAACCCGCCGCATATTCGCAATCTCTCTCGCCAATGCAAAAAATACTACAAATTCCGACACTATTCAGAACTTCATGCCAGAACCTATGATCGTCTTTGCTCTGACCTCATAGCAGCAAAATTGGACCATGAAAATCATCTCCTATCTAGTCTATCTCTCAGGTCAGGTACAGGTAGTAACTCTGAAATTGAACACTATATGGTGGTATATGGGAATCCGTGAATGCATGCACTCCCGAATGCATTGCCAGCACCACGGGTTGCGTGTTATCCGGTGAATCAGGGGTTCTTCACTCTCCCATTTGCTGCTTTGTGAAGAAGCGACGTGACAGTCCATCACGTTTGATGGCCGTGGCGTTTCTTCGCCGGGACGTTTCGTCGCAGTGACGTTTTGTCGCACGATGTTTATCGCCCTTAACGTCAAATTCTGAGGATCATACAACCGGAAGGCGCTCATTCATGATGGTATGTTATTGGGACAGGAGGTAGAGCAGCGACAACAGGAGGCAAACGATCCAATTGCCTCGAATCCCCCTCAAATTTCACCGGCGATTCACCGGCAGTGGAATATCCCTCAAAATGCACTTGTGAATATGAAAGACCCCTCGATAGTCGATATTCAGGCACCGGTAAATGTGGAATCCCCCCAAAAAATTACCGGCGAATATGGAACCGAAGTCCTTCCAAGGGGGGCTGCGGCGGCATGCTTTCGGCGAAGCCTTGGAGGGTCCAACTCAAGATTAGGGTCATTGGTCAAATTGTCGAGTCTCATTTCGACCAAGCCCATTTCGTCAAAAGCGGAACCGAGGGCTTGCTGAGTGTGACTCGGGCTGTCACTCGGCACCACCAATAATTGCAACTCTTGCGAATTGCGGATGCTCATTTCGTCGAATCCCACTTTGCCAAGGTTTGTAAGGTCGAAAACGGAGGCTAGGTTTGCAAGGTCGAAAACGGAGGCAAGAACCCCACTTCCCTCAGGTGTGGGTCGAAAACGGGACAGAAAGTTTGTCGAGCAGGACTCGAGCTGCTACGTGTATTTTCCACCACTCGGGAATGTCCAACTCGCGGAGAATTTCGGAAGTTAATTTTGTATATAATCCGAGTTCGCCCATGCCCGCAAGATCGAAAATCGAGCTTGCGACAGTAAACCGGGCTGCACAAGTGAATTGTCATTTTGTCATTGTGATGGTCATTTTGTTGAATCGCACCACCATTGATATGATTGGTTAAGGGCTCGCCTAAGCTTATCTTACATGTTCCGTTTTCTCACGAACGGCCCGGGAGATGTGGGATTCAATGACATGAGTTTCCGAAATTCGCTTCGGTTGGACTGGGACGGGGCAGCCCGTGTCATTCAACGCAGCATACAGTTCAGTTTTCTGTCTAACGGGCCTGGGCGAAATGGGACCTCGACGAAATGAGCCTCTGAAAGGGACCGATGACAGGGAAAAATGGACTGGCATAGAATTGGACAGAGGAGAATGGGACTGAGGCAGAATGGGAATGAGGCAGGATGGGACTCGGGTAGAATGGGACTGAGGCAGAATGGGACAGAGGCGGAATGGGACAGGCAGAACGAAGGGACTGAGGCAGAATGGGACAGAGGCGGAATGGGACTGAGGCAGAGGAATGGGACTGAGGCAGAATGGGCAGAAGTGGACAGAGGCCGACGAAAAAATTCCACCCATTCTGCCTCAGTCCGTTCTAACCCAGTCCCCCGTACCCTCTGAAATTCACTTGAGTTGGATTCTCCTGGGTGGTGCCGAATGTCAGCCAGAGACACTCTCGGCAAGCCTTTGATTCCGTTATCGGCATTCGTATAAGGTCGAATAATAAAAAAATTAAAACGGTAAGGAAATAATTGTATTTACTTCAATTTAAAATTAAAATAAATTAAATCAATAAGGTGTGATCTGCAATCTTTATGAGGTGTCATTTTAGGTAAGGTTAGGTCAGGTTAGGTTGGATTAGGTTATGTCAGCCTAACCAAACGGTAAATACCCACTTCGCAACTTCCACTTTGCAACGTGCACTTTGCAACCGTCCATTTCGCAACCGTGCATTTTGCAACCGTTCATTTAGCAACGAAGCACTTGGCAACCGTTCATTTTGCAACTGAGCACTTTGCAACCGTGCATTTAGCAACTGAGCACTTTGCAACCGTGCATTTAGCAACCGTGCATTTAGCAACCGCTCATTTGGCAACCGTGCATTTTGCAACCGTTCATTTAGCAACCAAGCATTTTGCAACTGAGCATTTGGCAACTGAGCATTTGGCAACCGAGCATTTTGCAACCGTGCACTTCGCAACAGTTGATTCATCTGATGAGAATCGTCAATCGGCGACTTTCTCTTCTGCAAGTGAAAGTTGCGAAGTGGACCCAAACCAACCAAACGAATCCCAACTTGACCCAACCTAAAACCGCTTGCGACAATCTGTCCGCTTGCGACAATCTGTCCGCTTGCGACAATCTGTCGGCTTACGACAATCTGTCCGCTTGCGACAATCTGTCCTTGCGACAATCTGTCCAAGTCGACAAAGTGTCCGCTTTGCGACAGTGTCCGGCTCCGCTGCTGACCTTCCTGCTGCAATGAGGTGCCTGCATTGCGATCATGCCCACCCAAACTGCGAACGCATTGCGATCATGCACAAAAGGGAGTGCGATATCTGTGTTTGTTTTGTTTTTTCAAATTGAACACTTCTCGGACATTGTTTTCGCTTGGAGCAAAAAGACACGGGAAGAGTTGAAACCTTGAGCAAGTAATTAACGAATGAATGAACCGTTAATTTCTGGGGTGCAGTGATCCATCCCAGCTGCATGTGTGATCATGGAACGGATTCAGTCATATATCAGTGGTGCAGGTATACCTATCGTGTTCGGTTGGGGGGCGGGTGTCCCGGAAAATTTTGAAGGTTTAGGTGCGGCTCGCTGTGCAGGGGGTCTGGGACCAGCCGCCCTACAGCGCCGGGGCTTTGGGGGCAGGCGCCCCCAGCGTATAGTTCCAAGGGGCAGAATACCTGGGGGATTATTGGGCGGAGCCTCCCAAGGTCCAGAGAAATTTAAATATCACAGCTTCCTGAAAACCACTCCGTGGGCCTCCCATGGACTTTTAGCACTGGTCTAAAGTCACTCACAGAAAGTCTCTGCTGCGTGATATGCAAGTTTCAGCATTAAATTACCCGATAGTACGTTCTGGACGATTATAACAGCAGAGGTGGGACAACGGACTCGCCAAAGGACAAGGTGACAATGGGCATGGCCCTTGGTTGGCGTCTTGGGATTGAGCCTTGAGAGGTAAGGACATTTGCAAAGTCCAGGATAGAAACATTTTAAGATGTTTTTTCTTTATCGTAAAGCTGCCCAAAACAAGGAAATTTTGAGTTTTTATTCGACCTGTGAATCATGTTTGGTCAAAAATAGGATTTAGGCAGCAGTCGCAACTGTTGAACTGCGGTGTGCCACTGGGTGAATGGATCTCATGCATGGTGCGAATTGCAGGCCGGAATTTTCCGAATTCTAACACCGAAAAATTGAAAAATTGAAAAAAGTGTCAAAATTCCAATGTTTGTTTCCAATTTTCTCTTGAAGCGCATTTTATCTGCACATTTTCCGCCCCACCCAAATCAAAGGAGGAGGCAGGGGCGGCCACCCCCTGCTTCCTCCTTTGATACGCCACTGTGTCACACCATCCATCAATGCTGTTGTCGTGATATCAAAAACAAGTTGCTTGTTCGTTTTCCCTCAGGTTGGCACAGTTGACGAAACACGTGCCAGACTTTTCAAATCTTTCACCTGCATCGAGTTTCAACAGACAGGAATGCATGGAATTGACGGCCGGTCTCTTTTCGGCGGAGTGATCCCATGGCCGGGAGGCCAATTTACAAACCCTGCCGCGACTTTTGATGGCAGAGAGCGTATTGGACAAGAATGCTCGATTCGGCCTGTTTTCACAAGAAAAAAAATTTTTTCCTCACCCAAAAGCGATCTGAACCTCACCTAACCCTGTCCCCTTTCGAGAAAAAACAATGCTCGGTGGGAGCCCCGCAGGCCTGTCATCTAAAGTCGCGGCAGGGTTTGAAAACTGGCGTCCGGGAGCTTTGATCAACTTGTCCAACTTGGCATTGCAGCACATAAAGCAGCTGTTCGTTGCAGAGTTGAAAATAAAAAAGGCATCACTTACGGGGCTCAGACGGGGCAGAGTCACATCATGCGGAGAGAGTGGGCCTCATCATTTTTGCGTTGAGGCTGCATTTTGAACCCAATGCGCAGTGTGAAAACTGATTGTTCCTGCTCACAGCTTCTGCTTGCGTGGAACACTGACTGGTTGAAGAAGGTGCACGGAGCCCGCTCTCATTGAAAAAAAAATGTTTTTTTTTTCAGTTGGAGTGGCTGACAATCTGCAGGAAACAAAAATAAAACAACATTGAAGTGCTCTCGATTTGCGAAGCGGCGACCTTCGCAGGCGAACTGATGGAACACAGGGTGTCTCATGTGTTCTCTTTGAGAATATGCGCTGTTGAACAAAATTTAAAACGCAACACACATGGAGCATCGATCGCTGTGTTTGAAAACTTTCTTTTGGGTCTGGTCTGATAAAGTTAGGATATGTTGTCTCAGCGGTTGGATTAGACAAATAAAAATGAAACAAAGGGTTAGGTTAGATAAAGGTTGGTGAGCGTGGATTAGGTTGAGCAAAGGTCAAAGAAAAATGGTACAAAAACAAAAAAATAAACGTCTATCATGGTGATCTATCGTTTCATCGAAGTTTCAGACCACATCTTACCACACCACCTAACCTAACCTAACCTAACCTAACCTAACTAACCTAACCTAACGCAATTTAATCCCAATGCGTGGGTCTTTTTTCCCGATTGGTGCTGCCCACGAGAAGAATACAAAATAAGGCATATACTGTTTCACGTAAGGTTAGATTTGGTCAGGTCAGGAGTTTCAGACCACATTTAACATTTTAACCCAGCCATCCTCGCGCAATTTGACCAAACTGTGCGTGTCGCTAATATGTTACCATCAAAGAATAAAATACCTAATAACCCTACATGTAAATTGTTAGCTAACCTTACACTTAAGCATACCTATGAGCTAACCTAAGTCAACTCAACCTGACCTAGCTCTAAAATAATTCCAAATATAGCGATGCTCCTTGTCATGAGTTATTTTTATTTCATTTTTGTTCAACATAGCGCAAATTCCCGATTAGAACACATCAGACACACTGTATTTCTCTTCGCGGCGATGACAGTTCATTCGTGCCTCACGGGACCTTCGTTGGACTCCCATATATCTTCAACATCAGAATGTTTGGCCTCTCATGACATTATGGAACTCCATCTCACCATCCAAGGATACGGGACGCGCACGTGGGAACCATCATGATACTCAATGTGGTCCTCGTGAACATGAAACCGCATGAGAATACCGTGGTGTTCCGTGGTGTCTTATGCGTTCATGAAGGGATGGGGGACTGGGATGGAACGGACTGAGGCAGAATTTTTTGTCGGCTTCTGTCCACCTCTGCCCGTCCCATTCTGCGTCTGTCTCATTCTGTCTCAGTCCCATTCCACCCCAGTCCCATTCTGCCTCAGTCCCATTCTGCCCCACTCTTATTCTAGGGGTGAGCGGAACCCGGTTTTTTTGTTCGGAACGGAATCGGGTCGGAAATTTGAAATCGGGTCGGAATCGGAACTACTTCAGAACAGGAACTATTCACGGAACCGGCAGGGGCGCCGATCATGGGGGGGTTGGGGGATGCATCCCCCCCAATGATGGAAAGGGCTATTTTCTGGGGGGGGATGTTGCCCTTGCCTCATCCCCCGTTATTATACCCTTTGTTGAACACCTAATTATCCCCACGATGCCCTCAATTGGCCAATTTTTGTCAATTGGTATTTCGCCAATTTTTGTGTTGTGTTCGTACCAGTTGGAAGTCGGCATTTGCAATGAAGAAACACGCTATTGAATTTTGTGCAACATGGTTGTTTATTTTAAAATCGTGGGTATTCATTTCGCAGGTCAATTGAATCGATATGCGTGCAGATGGTGCTTGCGACAAAAACTATGGCAGTTTTTTTCAAAAATTGCGAATTCTGAGCACCTCTCGAGGCTCCATTTTTCAAAATTTTTCCCCCTTCGGGGAGGGGGACACCCCCCCCCCGAACCCCTCCCCCGGCGTTGCGCTTCGCGCAACGCTTCCTCGGGAACGACATTGCCCCTTTTCCATGCACATTGACCCGATGTTGCCCCATGTCCTGAAAAATTGATGCCCTTTTTAGTCTCATCCCCCCCAATCCCAAAGAGCTGTCGGCGCCACTGGGAACCGGAATTCTTTCGGTGCCGGAACAATTCGCGGAATCGGAACCGGAACTATTTTCGGCACCGGGACAATATGCGGAATCGGAACTAACTTCGGAACCGGAACTAAATTCGGAACCGGAATTACTTTCGGTACCGGAACTATTCTCGGAATCTGAACTAACCTCGGTACCGGAACCTGAACTAATTTCTGCATCGGCACCTGAACTGCATCGGCACCTGAACTAATTTCGGAACCGGATCTATTCGCGGAATCGGAACTAAATTCGGCACCGGAGTAATTTCGGAACCGGGACTACTTTAGCTACCGGAAGTAAATTCGGACCGGAAGCTTTATTTTAAATGAGAAAACGGTTCAGGGGAGAACGAATGGAAACGCAGCGGAATTGGCCTATATTCAGAAGTTGTGCATAAATAGGAGTGATAAAACGTCACACAGCGTCGCTGCTGCTGTGGCCGAGTGGTCAAAGACGTCGGATTGATGTGCTTGCATCCCAACATAAGGTTTTGGGGTCCCGGGTTCGAATCCCACCAATTCCAAAATTTTTCTGAGTGGCCCAGGAATTTTTTTCGATCAAAATTCTTCCTTTATTGATGACCTCGGGTCACGCAAAGACCAGGTTAGGTCTGGTAAAGTGAGTTCAAATGAGTTGCCGCGTTTGAAATGCAATTGCAAAACACCTGCCCAGAACTGTTACATCATTTACAAAATTGCGGACCGGAACTTTTTCGGAAACGGAACCATTCCAGGAACCGGAATTATTTTCGGAACCGGAACTATTCTCGGAATCGGAAAAACTTCATAAACTGAACTTTTTTCGGATCCGGGTTCAAATTCGGAATCGAAACTCTTTCGGAAATGGAACCATTCTCGGATTCGGACCCCTTTTCGGAACCGTGACTTTGTTCGGAAGCGGAACTCTCCTCGGAACCTGATCTAGCATCGAACCAGAATTAAATTCGGCACCGGAACTCTGTTCATAAACGGAATTAATTTCGGAATGGGAACTAATTCCAGGACTCAATTCTGCCAAAGTCCCATTCTACCCGAGTCCCATTCTGCATCTGTCCCAGTCAGCATCAGTGCCATTCTGCCTCAGTATACCATTCTGCCTCAGTCCTATTCTGCCTCACTCCCATTCTACCTCAGTTTCATTCTGCCTCAGTCCAATTCTGCCTCAGTCCCATTCCGCCTGATTCCAATTCTGTTTGAGTACCATTCTGCCTTAGTCCTATTCTGCCTCACTCCCATTCTGCCTCAGTCTCATTCTGCTTCAGTCCCATTCTGCATCAGTCCCATTCTCCCTCAGTCCCATTCTACCTCTGTCCAATTCTATCCCAGTCCATTCTATCCCTGTCATCGGTCCCTTTCATGGGCTCATTTCGCCTAGGCCCTTTAGACAGAAAACTGAACTGTAGGCTGCGGAGAGTGACACGGGCTGCCACGTCCCAATCCAACCGAAACCAATTTCGGAAACTCATGTCATTGAATCCCACATCTCCCGGGGCCGTTAGGGAGAAACGGAACATGTCAGGTGAGCACAGGCGAACCTAAATCAATCATATTAATGGTAGTGCCTATTCAACAAAATGAGCATCCGCAATTCACTTGTGCAGCCCACTTGTGCAGTTGCACACTTATTGGTGGTGCCGAGTGACAGCCCGAGTCACATTCAGCAAGCCCTCGGTTCCGCTTTTGACGAAATGGGCTTGGTCGAAATGAGACTTGACAATTTGACCAATGACCCTAATCTTGAGTTGGACCCTCCAAGGCTTCGCCGAAAGCATGCCGCCGTAGCCCCCCTTGGAAGGACTTCGGTTCCATATTCGCCGGTAATTTTGGGGGGGGATTCCACATTTACCGGTGCCTGAATATCGACTATCGAGGGGTCTTTCATATTCACAAGTGCATTTTGAGGGATATTCCACTGCCGGTGAATCGCCGGTGAAATTTGAGGGGGATTCGAGGAAATTGGATCGTTTGCCTCCTGTTGCGCTGCTACCTCCTGTCCCAATAACATACCAACATGAATGAGCGCCTTCCGGTTGTATGATCCTCAAGAATTTGACCTTAGGGCGATAAACATCGTGCGACAAAACGTCACTGCGACGAAACGTCCCGGCGAAGAAACGTCACGGTCATCAAACGTGATGGACTGTCACGTCGCTTCTTCACAAAGCAGCAAATGGGAGAGTGAAGAACCCCTGATTCACCGGATAGCACGCAACCCGTGGTGCTGGCAATGCATTCGGGAGTGCATGCATTCACGGATTCCCATATACCACCATATAGTGTTCAATTTCAGAGTTACTACCTGTACATGCAACTCAAATTCCCGCACTTCCTTGCAAAATGCTTGGAAGCAGGTAAATAATAGGTACCGTGGTTCAGTGTGTATCCCATCTCTGAAACTCCTTGATGGTTTGGCAGTTTCACCATCTGAAAAGGCTGAAGCATTAGCTCTGCAGTTTTCATCTTCATATACTGCTGCCACCTTTCAAGCTTTATCGCTGCCAGTAGCGTCCAGAGCTCCTGAGCTGCATCCTGACTTCTCGATAACCTTTTCTTCAATAGCCACGGCCATCAGGAAATCCAAATCATCCTCTGCTGGCCCTGATGGAATTCCTGGGTCTCTTCTTAAATCCTTCCCACATGAATTTTCTGCTTATCTGTATCTTCTCTTCAACAAGTCTTTTTCTTGTGGTGAGCTTCCCGATGCATGGAAGACAGGGAGAATTACACCTCTTTTCAAAAAGGGTGATCCTTCTCTGCCAGCAAATTACCGGCCCATCAGTTTGACTTCTTGTGTGTGCAAGCTGATGGAAAAACTGATCTCGGACTACATAAGACAGTTTCTTCATGCCACTGATTCCATCTCTCCTTTTCAGTTTGGTTTTCGTCCTGGCTGGTCTTGTGAACTTGCCCTTGCAAAGTTCACTCATGAGGTTGCATCTTCTATTGACAAGGGTACTGGTGTTGATGCACTTTCCTGGACTTCAAAACTGCATTTGACGTCGTCCCGCACAGCGCTCTGATGCTTAAATTGCAGCATTTGGGTCTGCCTAATGCGCTCATCTCTTGGATTGACAGTTTCCTAAGCAACCGGACACAGTCTGTTTCGGTTTCTGGCACAAATTCCTCATCTTTTCCTGTAACGTCAGGTGCTCCTCAAGGTAGCGTGTTGGGCCCTCTTATTTTTCTTATTTTCATCAATGATCTTCCAGGCATCATGTCTTCTTCAAGAATCATGCTATTTGCAGACGATTGTGTCCGCTACAGGACCATTCAATCTGTTTCTGATGTAGACTTGCTGCAAGATGATCTTGCTTCCCTTGACTCGTGGAGCCAGCATTGGGGCCTTGCCCTCAATGCATCAAAATGTGTTCATGTCAGATTCTCAACTAAGTTGCTCCCTCTTATACCCAATTTACACAAAAAAATGAACGCGATCAAGTTGAACATGTTCAGGTTGAACGTGATTAACTGAAAGTGATTAAATTGGGCCGTTTACACCAAAGTTTTTGTCTTTATCACGTTCAAAGTTGATGATGTTCAAGTGCAAAAACTGCATTTACACAAGCCAGATCAGAGGCGCGTTTTTTTGCACAAATATGATGACATTTTTGCGTTGTTGAGCCGCTCGATACGTCGTGTTGAATTGCGCTAATGGAATCATTTTTCCCATACATTTGCTGCTGAAACCTCGGGTCAGAGGAGCTCTGTTTGTTGTTTTTGCGTTTCTGAACAGCTTCACGACAGACGCAAGGCGGAGCTTCGATTTGTTCGAAAATTGAACCAATGGAAAGAATTTGAATTTCATTGGTTCAATTTCCGAAATTGGCGCAACTCCGCCCATGGTCTTCAGTAAAGTTGTGCAGAGATGCAAAAACATTAAAATGGCATCTCTGGCCTGAGGCCAACACTCCAAAAACACATTGGAAACTGACAGCGGAAATCAACACTCCGTGTAGCGCTGCACGAATGTCGGGCGAAACATTTTTTGCAAAAAAAACGCACCTCAGATGCTTTGCATTGCAGGTTTTTCTCTGTTATTCGGTTGCAGTGTCGCACGTGTTTGTTGTGGTGTGTCTCGCCATGTGTTGGAAGCAATGCCTCACAGTCGACTGGACAACCATGAAAGTGCTCTGCTGCAGCTGCTGTTCACTTGGCAGGCATCAAGGCATGCGACAGTGCTGCTCTGTCTGCAAGTCACGAACTGTCATTGTCAAAAGTCGTTCCACGAACTGCAGCGCTGCAGAGCGTCAGTCTGTCTTGAGAAATGAACACAAAAACGAATAACACCACTCCAGGCGAGTGAGGAAGGATTGGCACGTCCCAAGCGGCACACTCGTATGGGCCCAGGACGGGACCCACATGTGGCCCATATGGTGATACGGGGCGTACCTCCACACACCATATAGGGTCCATTGGGGACCCATGTGGGAAAGAAGCGGAGCCTGTCGGCATGGTTTTTCCATGTGGGCCCCATGCAAAATATTCACATGGGCCTCATGCAGCGGAACCCACTTGGTGCCCACATGGGTTTTTGACATCGCGTGGGGTCACCCATGTGGGGCCCACTCACTTGGGATATATGGCCCCACATGGGACCCATATGGGCACGTCCAGCTCGGATGGGACTAACCACATGAGGCCCTCATGGCTTCCCCATTCGGGGCCATGTGGTGAGAAATGTCAACACTTTCATATGGGCCCCATGTGGGGATGCCCGCGTGGGCCCCAGCAAAATACCCCAAGTGGGCCCCATATAAGTGGGCCCCAGATAGATTTTCATATATGAAAACCTGTAGAACAGAGTAAATCTGACACCGATACCGCGGTTCTCTGTTCGTCAGGTTTTCATGCCCTCACAGCACTTCCGCACGAGACAAGAACGAACTCTGAGATAACTGAAACTGGCGGAAACCGCCGATTCCTCAGGCAACTGCGCATATTTTTTTCCAATCCACTTCCGCATGCGCGTCTCTGATTGCTTGTTGGGAATTCCAGCCAATTTCAACATCCAATTTTCAAAACCTGACAACCTGACCAAACCTGACCTCTCGCCTGACCAAACCAGCCCTGGAAAGAGCTGCGAAGCGGTGGCAAACATGCCAAATGGCAAAAAGCGGTGGCAATGAAAAAATCTCAAAATTGATGACGTCACCATTTGAGACGACGTGATTGGCTGTTGCGAGCTCCTGGTCGCAAAATTTTTTTTTCGAATCCACTTCCGCGGAGCACATTTTTTTCCCAATCCACTTCCGCAGGCGCGCCTCTGATTGGCTGTTGGGAATTCCAGCCAATTTCAACATCCAAATTTCAAAACCTTCCTTAACCAAACCAAACCTGACTTAACCTAACCTAACCTGACCTAACCTAACCCCATTGTGACCCTGAAAGAGTTGCGAAGCGGTGGCAAACATGCCAAATGGCAAAAAGCGGTGGCAATGCAAAAATCCCAAAATTGATGACCTCTCAATTTGAGACGACGTGATTGGCTGTTGCGAGCTCCTGGTCCGCGGAAGTGGATTGGAAAAAAAATCATGCTTCCGCGCGCACATTTTTTTTCCAATCCACTTCCGCAGGCGCGCCTCTGATTGGCTGTTGGGAATTCCAGCCAATTTCAACCGTCCAAGTTTC
>JASGXE010011300.1:0-14032 GCA_030068105.1 Sinentomon sp. SZTP_YWyxl
AAATTACAAGACTGCAGTAGGTATGCCTCTGAATGAGATGTCGCCAGTCAAAATTTCTGTTATTCTGAAGTGATTCATTCATTCACACATTGAGACGTGTTTGTCCAGTGACAGCAAAAGCATTAAAGGAAATAGATTGTAAAATAGAACACAAAAATACTTTGCCTTGAATTCTCAGCAGTCTGGGGAAATTTTTTCCCAAAACCAAACACACAAAACTCATACACTTCATGTTTCTCGCACAACAGTTCTGAAAGTAAACTGCACGATCCACCAGTGGGTAATGATGTCAATCTGGGAACACTAGTTATTTGTGGCATATGCAGGTCAGGAGGCCCTCATGCCAAAGAAACCCACCTTGGCTTGCATTGAGTTGCCAAACTTTGTATCGAGATTTCTTTCGACGAATGTAAAATATGCATCTCTACCACGTGTCATACCACCAAGCAAGAATCCTGCACCCCAGGCAGCTTGCATTCCGAAGAGGCATGAATTTAATTCTGGACTGATGGCGTCATCATCACCAAAGCTGAAAGATAAATGACAAGATTTAACAAGAAATTAGGCAAGGCTTGTTGCCTGCATTCTCAGGATGTTTCAATATTCTTGTAAGCCGTGAATAATGCAGTGTCATGTCATAACTACGTGTTCCATCACCTCCACACTGGGCTCAAAATATTCCCATGGCCAGGACGTTGGACAGTTGCTGCACATATAAAACAATGTGCAGTGTGGGTAATGGTATAGTTGGTGATCTGGGAGACAAGGCTGGCTTTCGTACAAGGTCAGGTTAGGTTAGGTTAAGATAGGTTGCATTAGGTTAGGCTTAATCTAACCTAACCTGACCTAACCTTTTACGAATGCCAGCCTTATCTCTCAGATCACCAACTATACCATAACCGCAGTGTGAAATCAATTTACGCCCAGCTAATTTAGTACTGTTAGCCTACCTACTTCCAAGATTATGAAGTTTGGTTTTCTCCATGCGACAATGTAAGTACTGTGGCTGGCAAGGTGTGAGGAAGAAGTTAACAGTGCCAGACATGAAATAGAGTAGCAAAGGGAGAATTTTTTTATAAACAGGGTGCTTTCGGGAGGCATGCCGAAAATTTCAGCTTTTGGTCCCCATGCAAATGCCAACTCAAACAAAAGAGAATCTTTTTTCTTAAAGCCACACATTATGGAGATCCGGAGAAAGGTGGAACACATCCTCCGAAAATCTCCAGCGGTCTGCAAGTCATGCTCCAAACAATTTAGTGTGCAGAAGTGGTCCCCCATTCAAAAAAAATAACGAAAGGGCGGTGCAAAAAACCCAACTCCATGTAGATAATGCTCACCGAACCCATCAGTGGAGTTTTCATCAGTGCTGAATCAAATCACTAATCGGAATCAAACAAAGGATTAACCGAACCCCTCAGTGGAATTTTCATGAGTGCTGAATCAAATCACTAATAAGAATCAAACAAAGGATTAACCGAACCCCTCAGTTGAGTTTTCATGAGTGCTGAATCAAATCACTGATCACAATCAAACAAAGGATTAACCGAACCCCTCAGTTGAGTTTTCATGAGTGCTGAATCAAATCACTAATAAGAATCAAACAAAGGATTAACCGAACCCCTCAGTTGAGTTTTCATGAGTGCTGAATCAAATCACTAATCAGAATCAAACAGGATAAACCGAACCCCTCAGTTGAGTTTTCATGAGTGCTGAATCAAATCACGAATCAGAATCAAACAAAGGATTAACTGAACCCCTCAGTTGAGTTGTTCCAATGTTTAACAGGGCCAAAGCTATTTAACCCTTAACCACCCGAGGGGTGGTCCAACGGATCCACCCAATTTTATTTTCTCAATATTTTTCCCCCCCCGGGCCCCGACGATCCTGGCCTCCCAGCTATGCCTCAGGGGGGATGGGGTCTACCATGCCCTACAAGCCTAAAAAAATCCATCAACTAATTTGGGAAATATTGGCGAGTGGTCCATTGGACCACCCCTTGGTACTTTACGGAAATCAAAAATTTGGAAAATCCCAAGGGGTGGTCCATTGGACCACTTGCAGATATATCCAAGAGCAATGAAGTTGTGGGGTGCCACGGGGTCCAATACCATCCCATCACCCACATGGCATGCATAGGTTTCACATTTTGCCAACTTTGGTGCCAGTGGCGCTTGGTGGTCCATTGGACCACCCCTTGGGATGGTTAGGAGTCATAAAATAGGACAAACCCAAGGGGTGGTCCAACAGACCACCATGCATTTCATTGCTGTACTCAACCTTTTTACCAATTTTCTCTCTTACCTAGCATTGTTTTAGCTGCTCTGTGCATAAGTGTCTGATTAGGGACAGTTGTGATAATTATTTGGACAAACATCTTTTGTGCACCTTTTGATGATCGATAGTTATCGATAGCTAATTTTGGATAACCAAAAGTGGATCTGTTTCATGCTTGAAGTCTCAACTGTATCGATTTTGTACCCAAACAACTTTCTTTTTTGCCTGGTAAGTCCAAACTAAATAAAACTGAGGATTGGGAGAAAGGTGGTCCGTTGGACCACCCCTTGGGATTTTAGAAATTGTGGGGTGGTCCAACAGACCACCCCTTGGGCATAACTAACAATTCACACAACGTTGATTTTTTGTGAAGTGGTCAAAGTTCAAATTCCATATTGACCAATGCCAGGCTGTTCGTTAGCATTGGTTTCATAAGTGTGTTCAATGATTTGAACATTCAACATGTTATATAGAAATGATTAAGGAAACAAAAAAATAGCGGAAAAATGGAAAAAGTTTTGGTCGAATTTTCTGCTTTGGAGGGGAAGTAAAACCAAATCACGTAAAACAGAGGCGTCCATTCTAATTTTTCTCACATTCCATTATTTTATTGTCGTTTTGAATTCAATAGCATCAAGATATGTCAATATAATCAGAACTTATTATCGTTTGAAGTTTTTCCTAAAAAACGCAGCCGAAACCTGACCTTCGTGGCTATCGGATGGTAAAAATGTGGGAAGAAACCATCATAGACTGGCCAAATTTTGCATGAGACATTAAAAATGATGCAGTTTGATGGGAAAAACCTTACTGGGCCCATTAACAGACGGGATCATGGGGTGGTCCGACGGACCACCCCTTGGGTTGTTCTGTAGGGTACGGACCCCTTGGGAGGTTAAGGGTTAACAAAAACGGGTTCTCAGAATGTTGGTGAATGACAGTTTTCATGGGACTTACCAAAAATCATAAAATTCAACTAATTCAAGGTTTCAATGTTTGCCTTGGAACCCTGATACATTTTCAATTTCACCACCCTGACCAAAATTGGAATGCGACAAAGGAATGTTCAGACAAAAACTGTTTTTTTTTGTTGGTTTTAATTATTACACCTATGATTCCGCAAATATATTTCTAATTTTGATTTGCAGTTTGTACACCACTAAAGACATCAGTTGATTTCTGAAAGAGAAAATTACTTTCATTTCAATGATTTGGATTGCTGGACGGCAGACCCCTCAATGGTCCAAGAGAACTCTTGGAATACACAACATCTGTAGGTATTTTTTTTTCGGTAGGTAGGTAATTGCCTACCTATCATTTTGTTGTGTTGGCATGAGAAGCAATTATTTTTACTCCTCAAATTATCTGCATGGCTTGCGAAAGCACAAAAGAAATGGAGAAACATGTGTCGGTCAAGATTTCCAACAGTGGTGCAAAAAAAAATTAAGAGAGTGAAATATAACAAGAATACGAGGAAAGCTTGTAAATTAGGAGAAAAAGGTCCCTGAAACTTTCAAAAAGAAGTTGCAAATTTACAGGTAAATAGATACCTAGTAGGTAGGCACTTAACTAGGATCTGCTGCGCAATTTGTGCTTGAAAAGTAACACCTGTGCATGAGGTGAAGCATCACTTGGTACCTTGCTTCCTTTGAAACATTTACGGACTTTTCTTTCCTTGGCTTACAACAAGAAGAGTGAGAATGCACTGATGGTCGATAATGGTTGGCATAAAAATGGACAATAATTTGGCAAGCAAGGGTTCAGGTCACAAGTCCTTCCACAAGGCAAAAAAGTATTCCACCCAAAACCACTGCTGCAAGCTCTTCTTCATTTTAAAGATTTGACTTGTGAACACGGATCTCGGGAACTCTATTGCCCATTCCACAGCCCTGTCTGGGAGTACAGCCCTATCAGTGGAGAGATCATCACGGGGGTAACGCTAACTCCGAGCTGCGAGGTAAATTTTTTCCATTGGAACAGATGGCAAAAATTTAAGTCGCAGCTCGGAGTTAGCATTACCCCCGTGATGATCTCTCCGCTGCATATGTGGGGAATGGGGATTCAAAAGAGCAGAAGTTGGGGCCAAAAATTCATATTCTACCTTTGCAGCATGTCAAAAAATTGCTGTGAATCATAGGTACTCAAAAATTACTCAACAATGTGTAGACAATAACAGCAAAAAATAAGCAGAACAAAACTCAACGTTTTGAAGCTGTACATGGCCTTGACTCTATCCCATCCGGTTTGGACCTTCTCAGCTTCTTGATCTCCATCTCTGACAGTGGATACATCTTCAGGTAAAGGTTTTGCTGCTTTTTGGAGACTGTTGTTTTCCTTACCTGTTGCATCACAAGACACAACAGACAGTGCTCTCAGGCAAGCAGGACATAGTAAGCCAAAACGAAAAACACGGTTCATGCCTCCAATGCATAACAATGCACCAATAGGCCTCGTGGAAGAGTGGGTTACCTATGTGATCACCTGGAAGTTCAGTAGTTATAAGTAAGTAGGTAGTTGATGGCATTTGACTTAGTAGGTACCCAAAAAACAATGTGCCTATGCCCAGCTGGAAAACGTATTGGAAGGAAAGGGGTGACAAAAGCTTTCCGAGAATGGGTAGGTATTGCATTAACTTTTCACGAAAAATAACTGTTCATCGGCCCTGTCATGCAAAAAAGGAGTCCAGGATTCAGAATGCCATTTTCACCAAGCTTAAAGGATCAAAATGTTTTCGGAATGCATATTTGCAAAAGTGCAGTTTTGTAGTACGGGCAGTGCCTGCCTGCATTCAGTTGCAATTTTTTGTGCATTCTTTGTAGATATTAGTTTGTCAGACTTGAGTCGTTAAGCAAAGATCCACTTGCATCTCCCTCGCATTCTTCTGTGCAAATACCAAATGAAGAGATTACCTACCTAATTTGTAAAAGAAGACAAGTGGCATCATTTTGATGTTGTCTGCTCTCTTTTTCTTTTTTCTCAATCATCCATCACCAGGGCAAAAAGAATTGCAGAGAATGGAATGCATGCATTACACAATTCAAATCATGCTTGTGATCACATTGCATCGAGTAGGTACATCCACCCTTTGAGTGTGAACGAAACGCAGTCGGTAGGTAGGTACCTTCTGGGATGGACCCTCTGGGAACAAATGTCACCAAACGGGCCCCATAGAAACTTTCTGCACGTGCACCACGAACGGTATGTTCACAAAATGAAGACATAACAAAAGCTGTTTCCCGTTCGTAACTTACATATCGAGTTGATCTTGTAAGTTACGAACGGGAAACGGCTTTTGTTATGTCTTCATTTTGTGCCCATAGAAAATACTTTCTTGGTCTCACGGACCTTATAAAAGCCAATAGAACCTTTGGGATCCCGCACAAAGTGCTTTGTTCGACTTCATGGGACCTCGTGATACCCTCAGGACCCAATCTAAATGTTTTTTCATGATCTGATAAAATTACAGTGATAGCCCCGTTTAGGTTTATATCTGGCTTCAAAATCAAACAATATTGCAGGCACTCTTCAGCAGGCTGCAGACTTCCTGCAACAGGTAGGAAAGCAGTCCTCATGAGAATGATTCCCGTATCAATTCCACACATCATATTGGATTACTGAAGCACAAACGCCCGATCGGTGAAGGAAGTAACAGGAGTGTAGGTATGTACCAAAACCTGCGTAGGTACTTCTGCTTTTGTCCCATTCAACATTCAAATTGGCTTCAGGGATAAGGAATCTTTCTCGTTTTTTTTTTCTCTCTCTCTTTCGAGGGCCCATTCCATTGACCGATTGGAAAGTTTTTTTTGGCCATAACCAGAACAGAGTAGCGGCCTAATTTGGACAATATGTGTTGCGCTTGTGATCCAGACGAAGCACCAGTTGGATTCCTTAACATGCCGGCTGCAATCGATGCTTCCGCTGTTCATGTTCACCATTTTTTGATTGTTTTTTGTAGGCCGGAGGCCCTGTTCGAATTCTGAAAATTGAATAACAAAAATGCAAACAATGAAAAAATGGCCAAATATATTTTTACGTCAATAGAAAAAAAAAAACGGATTATCCCCATGCAAAGTTATCTGGTGTCCATCCTTGAGGTCTTGTACTGGCAGTACCTAGGAACCCACCGACCAACATTTTCTTGCATGAATACACTTTTTCTCCAAAATAAATTTTAGAATGAGCATCAAGCTCAGACTTTTTCGGATATGAGAACTGACACAGAAATACAGCCCGGCAATCTCACATGCTTCTCCCCCACATGCTCACAAACGTTCCGCATCTCGAAAGTCCGAAAATTGCAGTACCTAACTACCTGCACCAATGGGGCTTTACAGCAATATGGACTTTTCCAGCATGGGCAAAAACCGCAAACTTGTTCATTATTTTTTTACTGTCGGCGCAACCGATAAAGGTCGGAGTTTCCGCACCGTGAAAAAGAAGAAGTGTCCCAAGTGGGAGAAGTCGGGCTGGTATTCCACATTGCATCCCATAGATTTGAAAAATCTGGGATGAAAAAAATGGAGTTCCAGACCGACTCGAGGCAAGCGTTTAGCAGTGGCTGCATTGGAAGATCTTGGCATTGGAAGAATCATGGCGAAAACTTCCATCGGCAATGAACTCGTGTCGGGGATTTTCGTGAGATGAAAAGCCTCCTCATGCATTTGAGAGTTCTTTGTTCTTCTGGTCTTCCAGCTGCGGCAGTGGCCGAGTATTATTATTATTATTATTATTGTCCCCTGGCTCCAACCAACGCCAACAAGCACCACCGTGACAGGCCGATTTACAATAATCCCAAAGCGACAATAGTGGGTAGGTAATATCTGACCTGCCCAGGAAAATGCTTGCCATAAGGGGTGTGCCAGCCAGCCTCCTACCCATTCACTACTGGCAGTTGAACAGGCCATGTAGATATGGAAGCCAGGAAGCGGATTAGGTATTAAAATGTCAAAAGAAGTACCAACACATGAACTGGTTCAACTGTTAGCAGTAGTGAACAGGTTGGTACGGATGAGAAGAGTGTTGTATGCAAGCAACAGATCACTCTCCTCCAAGTTGTGCTGGCCCCATTTCTTTTTTTTTTTTTTTGAAAAAGGATATGCAAATAAACACAGATATTTTAACGAGAAGAACAACAGAAGAAAGTTTGATCAGATAACAGAATGTTAGTAGAAGGCTGAGGAGGCACACATCCACAAAGAGCCGAAAGGGTTTATCCCTGCAAAATATCAGTCATCAAAGTCCCGTAAACAGTAGGTACCTATCTAAGTTGATATAATACCTTCCTTAATAGAAATGAACAGGCCGGGAAGGGTGGGGAAATTAGCAGGGCTAGCACAAGCCCCCACCCAGTAGCCCCCAAAAATAGGGCCAGATGTGGGAAACAACCTACATACCTATCTCAGTCCAATCAAGTATGGAATGGAAGATGCAGGAAAAAAGAAACAACCTACATACCTATCTCAGTCCAATCAAGTATGGAATGGAAGATGCAGGAAAAAAGAAACAACCTACATACCTATCTCAGTCCAATCAAGTATGGAATGGAAGATGCAGGAAAAAAGAAACAACCTACATACCTATCTCAGTCCAATCAAGTATGGAATGGAAGATGCAGGAAAAAAGAAACAACCTACATACCTATCTCAGTCCAATCAAGTATGGAATGGAAGATGCAGGAAAAAAGAAACAACCTACATACCTATCTCAGTCCAATCAAGTATGGAATGGAAGATGCAGGAAAAAAGAAACAACCTACATACCTATCTCAGTCCAATCAAGTATGGAATGGAAGATGCAGGAAAAAAGAGACAATTTAGAACAAAAAATTTGTGGTTGAAATTTGTGGGGTATCAAGAGTGCTTAAGTAAAAAAAAAAAAGGAGATCTTTGAATCTTGAGACAGCATCTTGTTTGCGCACCTCGTCTGGAAAGGAATTCCAAATAGAGGGTATCCAAAAATTCAGACTAAATTTGCCATAATTAGAATGAGGGATTGGTAGCAAAAATTTGTGACTGACAGCACCACGAGTTGTAGGTGCATCATTCGATGTACCCATCTCCCTAAGAACAACACAGCTCATCCTCAGCTTACCATGAAAGATGGAAAATCCCACAAACCAAGGCGAAAAACAATCAGGTGAAAAAGTGGCAAAATGTTGAGGCATGAAAACAAAGGCCTTGAAGGAGCATGTCTTGGACACTTCAAGATTATTCTGATCAGGGCCTTTTGCTTATTGTATAATTTCAGTAATCTGGTTTTATAAGTCGAGCCCCAAACCTCAATTCCATACAGCAAACGGGAATAAACAAGACAATAATACAAGCGAACAAGAATGTGCAGAGGAAATAAATCAGATGCTTTAACAAAAAAGTAATACAAATTGGAAAGAGAAGCACATAATGAATTGATATGAGGTATCCAGGTCATCTGATGCAATGGCCATGCAAAGTAATATGATATCCATCATCCCAGGAGGCAGTTTCCTATGAAGAGAATGAAAAATTACCAGTTTTACTTTGTCCCAATTGAGGGCCAACCGATTGCAACTCAGCCACTCAATGACATTTGCCAAGTCTGCACGAAGCACTCCCAAGCAGCACAAGATATTGGGCCAATATTGGCAAAGTAAAGATTGGAGCTTGGCCCAATATTGGCAACCGATATTGGCCAATATAGAAACGTGTACATTTGTTCCATATCGGCCGATATCGAACAACCGTATTGGCCCAATATAGGCACATTGATCATGCCAATATCTCCGACATTCAGGGTTGGAATAATTCATGAATTATTTAAATCATTTTTTTTTAATTAATTCAGAATTATTTGAATTAATTCATGATTTAAATCAAGGTGCAGTTGAAATGAATTAATTAAAAAAATACATGGAATTAATTCAAATAATTCACAGAAAAATTCAATGAAGGTGCAGTTGCAACAACCAATTCAAAAATACATGGAATTATTTCAAATAATTCCATGTATTATTATTGACTGCATCTGGGAATTTTTTGTAAGAAATAAAATTATAATCAGATAATATACAGAAAAATTCAAGTTTTTTTGTTAAATTTGAATTTCCTCTTTGGTTTGCTAATTTGCTCTGGATTATTTTATATTTTGCAATTAGATCCTTTTTATGACTCATATTATGAGTACCTACTTCAGGAAGGAAACTCGATCCTGTTTGGAAACACTTCACTAAAGCATCTGGTGAATATAGCAAGCCAGAATGTAAGGCGAAATGTGAGAAATACCAAAAGGAAATGCAGGAAAAGAAAAGGGACACAAATTACCTACATTATTTAGATAGTTGCAGCAGGACGAATGGAGCAAGATAGTGATGTGTCCGCTGCGAGAAAATTTCATTGTTCATCATCATTCGCTGTTGCCTGCCGATAGAGCGGCGCTCACGTCAACAGTTCATCCATAACATTTGAAGGAAGACATGCGAGTGAATGGCGGACAGCGGTGCGATGCCCACATTAAGTGAAATTTCTCCTGAACAAACCCACGGATTTTGAAGTGGTTGCGTACAGTGCAAAGCTGAAAAATGAGCGTTTCCACACATGTATAATGATCCCAACCTTTCGTCGGGTAAAACTCTTAATCATTCGAGGAACAAAAGAGCTCAAGTTTCGATTTTATAAAATTCCGGGTTCCTGCCAGGTATTTTCAAAGATTGTCCAATTTTTTTCGTGACAACATGGTTTCGACCTGCGAGTTGTAGAGAAAGCCTTCCACGTTCCAAAAATACCAAAATCATTGAATTTGAACACCATTCGGCAATTTTGTGGTCAGAGACAACACGACATGGCAGCATCGTTTTGTCTTTGAGCGGGGAAGAGGCCGTGACTCCCTTGAAATCCCTGGGAGCTGCGGCGTCTTCCCCACTAAAAGATATAACGATGCTGCCATGGCGCTTTATCCCTGTCCGTAAAATTGCTGAATGTTGTTCAAATTCAATGATTTTGGTATTTTTGGAAACTGGAACGTTTCCTCTGCAACTCTTCCGCAGGTCGAAACCATGTTGGAATGGAAAAAATTGGACAATCTTTGAAAATACCTGCCAGAAACCCGGAATTTTATAACATCGAAACTTGAGCACTTTTGTTCCTCGAATGATTAAGAGTTTTACCCGACGAAATGTTGGGATCATTGTTCATGTGCGGAAGCGCTGATTTTTTAACTTTGCACCATACGTAACCATATCAAAATCCATCGCTTTGTTCAGGAAAAATTTAACTTTCTGTGGGCATCACACCGCGGTCCGCCATTCACTCGCATGTATTTCGCTTCTGTCCGTAGATGATACCCCCTTTAAACGCCGCAATCCAGCAACACACAGTTTGGCAACACTAATATCCCGGAGTTACTCCACTTCTTCCTTAAAGCGTTATGGTTGCAGTGTAGCAAAGCAAAATTAAACCGAATGTGAATTTTTGCTGCTGATTTTTTGCTTTAGTTCAAAAATGCAAATGCTTGTTTGCCTTTTACCAATTATGTGTTTCATTTATTTCCCAATTTTCGGCTTCCGGCTTTTCTGGTTTTATAGGCAGAGATTGGTATTACTTTTTTTTCATTTAACAGTTTTTTTTTTTTTTTTATGGAACCACCGCTGGTTCCCCGCCCACGAAATCATGAGACAAAGTCCCGTGTCATTTTAGAAATAAAACCCAACGCCAAGGATTGACGCGCAAACGTTCAGTGCACCAGGCACCACGTCATAACAATTTTAAAAAGGGACAATTATGATCAATGGATGGCAACTTGCCAACATGGGAGGCGCGTCAAAAGCCACATAAGGCGGAGGTAGGTAGCAACCAATGTTGCGGTAAAATTGCCATGGGGCAATATGGTCCAATTTTTCCCAAGGGTGAGGCAAAAAGGGCAAATTTGTTATTTTAAAATGCCGGCCAGTAATAAAAAATAACAGGAAAAAAAACAACAACAAACACAATGAAATCAAGAATGGTGTCAAACCTTGTCATTTGTCCGGCCATTGAAAAATATCAGCCGAAGAATCATGTCATATCCACATTAAAAATTGCCAGAATGAACGTGGTAAAGTAACCCAACAAAATGTGTGGTTGTGCATAAAAATTCCAAACAGAAATTCCCTTGAAATGTGTTGGTAAAAGAAAGAAAGTGGGGGAAGCAAATTAGAAAAATGGCAAAAACGGACTACCTACCTAGGTTTTTGTAATTGGGTCTAATATTAACCGAGGAATCTAGCCTGGAGGAACTATCTGAATGAATTGCTTCTCTGAGATTTTAAAACTTCTGGGAGGAGATGCAATCTGTTCCACACAATGAGGTATTCCATGAAAAATGCATGCCGATCCACATTTTTCGAAACTATAGGAGGGCAAATGATAAAAAACCGCCTGCCCTTGTAGGAAGTGTATTTGTTTTGAAACTCCAAGGTCCATCACCCCAACCCCCACATCTGTTTATGCATTTCCTGAAAGAAGAGAGACCATGCAAAACTCTTCGGAGTTGTAGGTTTCCCAACCAAGATCATTGATGAGGGAGGTGACACTCATATCAAACGAAAAATTGCCCGAGACAAATCTTGCAGCTCGCCTCTGCACAGCCTAAGTGCATCAATTGGCACCTCTGAAATGGAGCCCAGGAAGTTGTGGAATATTCCAAAATGGACCTAAAGTTGAGAAATACAAGATGGTTTTCACACGTTTAGATGCATAACCATAATTCCTAATGAGAAATTTCAGTTGATTTGAAGCTCTCTTCACCAAATTTATGGATATGTGGTGCCCATTTAGTTGACTGTTAAACAGTAGACCCAAATATTTAAGAGCCTGAGGCCTGGAAAGACAGTGAGCCCAACCCTATAATCATTTATGATTGGTGATGCAGAAGTGGAAAATGACATAACAGAAGTCTTTGAGGCGTTTATATCCATGCAGTTTTCAATGCACCAGTCAGCAATGAAGTCAAGATCCCGCTGCAGAAGTGCAGAGTCATCATTGGTGGACACGATGCGATACACAACGATGTCGTCTGCAAGAGTCTGATCCTAGATGTGACTGAGCACGTCAAATCATTTATGTATATTAGAAATAGCAGAGGCCCACACACCGAGCCCTGTGGAATGCCACTGGTAACGGGAAAGGAATCTGATAATCTGTCATTGACAAGCACCTGAAAATGCCTGTCAGTGATGAAATTGGAAATCCAAAAAAAGATTTTCAGGGATGTTCAAAGATGCAAGTTTCTTCAAAGAATGGGAATGGACACCCTATCAAAAGCTTTTACAAGATCTATAAAAATCGCATCGACTTGTGTGGACTTTCCTAAAGCAACAGAAATTTCATGGATAAAACCGGTGAGCTGGGTTTCACAGGAGTGTTCAGACCTAAACCCATGCTGACCATGGAAAAAGAATTTTCGACTCTCGAGCAGACGGTAAAGGTACCAGCAACAATTTTTTCCATCAACTTCGCAGAAGAACTTATTAACTAATTGGCCTAAAACTCTGAATGAGAGGGTTAAGCCACCTTTTGGAAGGGCTTAACAATGCTCAGCTTCCAGTTAGAAGGGATATTATTTGTAGCCAATGACACAGAAAAAAGAACCATCAAGTATTTCATAAAAATGGCACCATGGTTCTTCAGTAGCATCAAAGGGATGAGGTCAATAACATCAAAAGTGGAGTTCTTGCATGATTTCAAAGCATCAAGCAAGGACTTTTCTGTAATCACATCAGCATCCCTCAAAAACCTTTCAGGATCCTGATAGCCTGCTGAGATTGACGGCGATTGGCAGCAACATTCATGTGCTCACAAACCCTCTCTGCAAAACTGGAGGGGGTATTGTTTGTACCCCCATCACATGAATCAGAGGGTCGATCAGCCGATGCAGTCTTGGCATGGTGAAACCTCCAAAACTGCTTGGTTGTGATCACATCATTCACAGCCAAACCCCTTACAAATTTTCTTTTGCTGATATGAGATCCGTTGGTAGTCCTTCAAAGCTAAGGCATATTGCGGGAGGAGGTTCGAATCAACCAGACAGTTTTGAAATGTTTTTGGAGATGAAGATATTTAGATCTGAGGCTGTGTGAGAACCACACGGAAATGAAAAACCATTTTCTTTTATGACCCTAATCCTTGGAACAAACTCATTAATGACAAAACTGCACAATGATTTGAACTCGCCCACAGCTCATCAAGGCTGCAACCAGCAACCCCAAAATCAAGAAGAGCAAAGTTGAGAAATCTATCGACAACAGCTTATCATAGCCATTAAAATTGTGGCCAGCTCTTCGACATACAATGTTTGATGGTAAAGGTGGAGGAGTCGCACAGCAAACCATGAAGTCAGCAAAGATCATCAAATGATCACTGAGGCTTGCCAAGGTTGGATATTAAGGAGCTCAGATTTTGGACAATGAAAGACCAGATCAATTGTTGACCCACTATGTGATGGAAGAGGTCCTGCTGGACGGGTGAAAATTTTGTTGTTGCAAGGATAATTTCCACCAGTCTGTAAGCCCTCGGGTAAGTCCAATTCCCCAAAAACATTTAAAAAAAACTCCCAACAAAAACATGGATATTTCCACCAATCTGACCCGGACTAATCAGAAACATTTAAACCCAACAAATTTCTTAAAGGTAAGCAGGATGGATAAACCCCAGAATTTCAGGACAAATTAAGCCCCGCTAGCACAATTACCCCTTGGGTGCGGGGGACAGGGGGGTTGGAGATCAAAATAATCAGCTTGAGGAAAGCACAA
>JASGXE010011301.1:0-15060 GCA_030068105.1 Sinentomon sp. SZTP_YWyxl
AAAAAACACCGTGGTTTATGGATGTACTGACGGAGGAATTTCAATTGAAGTGAATTGAAGAGTGAATTTTAATTGACATGAATTCCGGATTTGGGAGATCCAGGTTTGGATACGAGGAGTGGCAGTCCTGTTTACGGTGCTGTTTTGATTGCCCCTCTATGGAATAAATAAAACAAATTTAATCGTGGGGGAATGCGGCTTGAATTGATAAGAATAATTATGTGTCGGTCGGTCCGTGCAGACATAAGGGTACTCTTGGAAGCATCTAATGGCGCGGCACACCCTCAGGTTTTTCGATTAATATGCAAGGTGTTTTCGCTTTTGGTAGATGCTTGACTCACATTTTTCCTCTACAAACGCTCATTCTTCTCATTTCCTTTGCGGATGCAAGCAACTTATGCTTCGTTATCTGTAGATTCTGCATTTCTGCTACGAAACCTTTATTTCTGTGCTGAAAATACCAACGGTTTTCATCTTCCTCTTCGATTGTCGCAACTTTGCAAGATTTCTGCAAGAACGTACACCGAGAATAGTGGCGGCGGAATTGCCAATATAGTAGCTGTCTTTCCCTATCCATTGCCTCCGAAACTTTTTTCTTTCTTTTCATTCTTAAGAAGGCGGTAGAAATTAAAGCGCCAGATTTCAACAAAGCGTTCTAGAGGTGTCAGATTTTGACCTCGGTCACAGAAGAGGATGTTCAATTTCTGAAACACACACGAGTTTTTCCCAAAACCTGAACGGTCACAATTTTTTACATGTTTGAGTACATTAATTCCGCCACCACTTTACACTCTAGATCACGTACTGAAAAATTATCTTAAAATAAGACAGCGGTTATCTGAAACGCTGCTGTAATCTCTTAGTTTAAGACAAGAACGAATTATTAAGATAAAAAAGCGTCTGAAAATATTTAAGATAGGCGGAAATGTTTAATCCTGTCTTAAAATTTCTCTCAATATGGATTTGGAATCTTAAATTAAGATAATTCATGCGAATTTAAGATTTTCAGACAGTTTTTGCCTTGTTTGCACCGTCTGAATTTAAGACAGTTTGCGCCGCTGTCTTAATTTAAGGCAACTGCTGTGCTATCTTAAATTAAGACAGCGACGTGCCGTCTTAAATTGTGGGAAGTGAGGGCGAAAATGTAAGGAAACAGAAAATTGGAAATGATATGAGGAAACATAACAGTTGTATTCAATGAAAAATCATATTTAAAAATTTACTGTTAAAAGCAAATTTCTCCGAATTTCCATCCTGGACTTTGACCAGCACCAAAATTCCCCAACACTCAACGTTTTCTGTTCTGAAATATTTTGTGATGTTAAATAGGCCATCCTTAATTTCAGATTTAGTGTTATAGTCTTAATGTGTAATGATTGTTACTCTTGATTGTTTAATATAAGAGCTGTGCAATAATTGTTCCCGTTCATGTAACTGTGATGTCAATTGTATCAGGAAGTGAGTGCAAGAATTCAGTCTACTTCATGGTTGGCTGAACCTTTTTTCATTCTTGTCTGAAAAACCTGAGTCATTTCAGGAATAAACCTTTCCGACACAAAGTGCATCTGAATCCAGAATTTAAGATGCACTGTATCTTAAATTAACATTAAAGACAGATTGTTGTCTGAATTCCTCTCTGAATTTCAGACAGTAAGATACCTTTCAATCTTAAAATGTGTCTGAAATTCAGTCCTGTCTGAAATTAAGTCATGGAGAGGTATCTTAAATGTCCTCCAAATGTCTGAAATTAAGTCATATCTTAAAGTAAGTCATGGGGGGGTATCTGAAAAGTGTCCCCCCTCTTAAATGGGAGAAAAGTGACTTACTTTAAGACATTTTGAATTAGAGTGTAGACATAAAATTGTTCCATCTGGAAACTCCAATTGCGAGAAGGGACTAAGAAAATGCACGAGAATGTACCGTCTTCACATTCCATCAAATTTTCGGTGGAAATTTGATTGCTGAATCGCCAGGTTTTAATTGTTCCAGAAACTCTTCTTTCTAAATGCACCTCTTTCCATTTAAAGACAAACTGCAAATGTTTCACAATTGTGCATTCGATCACAAAGCAAAACTTTGATTTCTAATGCTGAAAGCGTCCGTTTCTGATTGGTCCTTCATTGTTGCAGAAATTCTAGTTTCTAACTAAGCATTCTCGAGAGCTTGGGGAGTGATTGTGTTACAAGAATGCTTGATCCTTCTCATTTTGCCATCGGCGAATAAGGTTTAGAATTCCTGACCACATCACATGCCATCTGCATCCGTAAACAATTTTTGCACTTTGCTTGATGAAGCATTCAAGACCCACCACAAAACCTGTTCTTGATGCGACGACCGGTTGTTCTGCCCTCTTCATGAGGTTGTCCGGTCCTGTCCGGTCCACCCACAAGGCATCCAGTTTTTGCAAGAATTTATTCCCTCTGATGGGTCCAAGGCAAGTGAACCGATTTTCTGTGCTTGTGAGCTCTCGACTGCAAGACACAATCGGAAATCTGAGGAAACATAGGGGATTTTATTTATGGCGATTTTCGTGTTCGCCAGACAAGAGTTTGCACACCCCGATGTCAAACGAAGGTCCTTTTCGTTGACATGAGGTTGAGAGGAAGATGAGAAATAATTATTCAAGAAATTAGACTCACAGGCCAACTTTAGGAAATGAGTCATCAACTAGCAGAGGCAGGATATGCAAGAACGAATCGACCATCTTGGTCTACCTTGGCATCAATCTGGATGCCTTAATCTCTTTTGTCTTGGTTTTTTTTTACTTTCAGCTGCTGAGAACGTGAAACAAATTCTTATCGAAAGCGCCCCCGTGTCGCCGATTTCTGATCTCATACTTGAAATGATAAAAAAAGGTCTCAAAATGTGCGTCGTAAATTACGCAACATTACATTTTGGTCCTCATTGTTGGGGTACTATTGTAATTGGCCAAATGAAAAGGATGGGCAAATTGGGGTAAATCAAAGATCGAATAAGGGAATGAAGGGGCGAATTTGCAAGGTTTATATCTTCATTCATGGGTTTCTAAAGGTAAAAGACCTATACCACAAAGGCTTATAAGTTACAGCCTTTTTTACCACCGACAGGCAGAATACGTTCTGCCGCAACATTCAAAATACATTGTCACAATGTGGTTTTTATGTTCGCGTCTATCGAAAAACAGAAGCAATGATTTTCTTTCGAAAGATCCTGCATAAAACACCCTGTGGTGCACCGTGGCACCTTTTGATTTGTAATTAATTCTGCAAGAATAAAAAGTGAAACGTTTTTTAAAAAGTAAATAACTTTTGTTTTTCGGTGGCATTATCCACCGGGTTTATCGAAAACATCTTTGGAATCGAATTCAGTTTTCTCCACTGATTTTCGATATACGGAGCCATTCTGAATACCCGGGCCAAAGGCGATTTTTTCAAACTTTTGAAGCACGGGGCAATGTAATTCCCCATTTCGCAAGCGCCGCAAAACACATTCCATGAAGGAATGCATTTAACGGCGCTTACTAGATGTGGAATAACATTGCCCCTTGCTTCAAAAGTCTGACAAAAATCTCCTATGGCCCGCGTATTTTGAATGTCTGAGTATACAGGATAGGCGTATAATTTTTTGGCGAGTTCGGACTTGTCCCATCCCGCATTGCTTGAACATAAAGGACAGAATGCCGTCTACAGACCTCTCACCAAGCACGTGGAGATGCATTGTTTTGCAGTGACATTTTTAATCGCCCTGTTTGTCTGTGTGATGTGTTTATGCTGACGTTCATTTGCTGTTTTTATTAGATGCACTGTGACTCGTTTATCAATTAACCTGTGCCCATGAGAGCCCGATGTGATGTGGCCATTAGTGGCTTTCAAGCGAAACGCCATCAACCAGATGCAATCTTACACACCTGACGGACCGCTCGACATTCGCGCTGAGCAGGTGACGCAATTTTTTGGCACATTTTTCTCCAGAAATTGTTAAAAAAAAATCAAGAGAATTTCAAGACATTGGACAAGATCGCAGATGGCGCCACCATTCTGTGAAAAACTTCCTCAATTGTGTGTGCATTGCATTTGGCTATTGAATTAATTTATGCTAAGTGTCATGCTTTTCAGCAGTTTGAGCACCTAAATTCATTCATTCATTCATGCTCCTCATTCATGGCAACCTGACACGAACAATAACGACGTCCACCTGCAATTAAGAACGCATTCAAAGATCACTGCCCAAGCACTCCAAAATGCTTTTTTTCGATTTGAAGGCAGACACATGACTGCACAACAGTAATCTATCAAGTTTCAGCCGTTTGGATAGTTGATTGCAATCAGACCTACATTTTCGTTCTATACTTTACAGAGTTTTTACGGAAATAGTTGAAAAAGATCATGCCCCTCTCTTCTTTGAAGAGTTTGATTTGTTGACTGGCCTATTTTTACAATTTCCCTGACATTTTTACCATTCAAAAAAATATTACGCGATTAAAATGAAAATCATTTAAAATTACAATTTTTAAAGTTTAGCTTATTTTTTTTTCAAAAATATTCTGTTGGGTCGAGCTGTTCTCCATTTCTGAGAACGCACTCATTATGTGAATTTGGTTGACTAACGGTTAGAGATTAACGGTCTCATCTCTTCTCTTCTCCAGTTTGTACAAAAACAATTTCATTGTGTGCCCATAATCATCACATTACGGCATTTTTTCATACAGTGGACAATAAAGGAAAATGCTAATAAAAGTTAAAGTGATAACTGTGGTAACTATAGAAGAAAAATTCTAAAGAAAAATTCACTATTTTATTTGAAACTGCGACGTGGAGTAAAGCTTGTGTCAAATGCACCGTTGGTGTGAGATAGGTTAGTTTTCCAGTTGACCTGACTTTTAAGTTAATTTGAAACGTCAGCTTTCTCTTTCATTTCTGCCCACCTCTGATCATTTGCTTGAGTAAATCCGTCGACAGCAAATAATTCAACACATATGTACCTATCTCAACTGCTGTCAGAAAAATTGCACACGACCTGCCTCCAGTTCACGCGTACTCCTACTCGGAGGTTTACCGTGCAGGAAAATTCACCGCGCATATCAGTCAGTCGCAGACAATATAACACGTAACGGGCATAAAAACCGCAGAAGCGTGAGGCATGATTCATCACGGATTCCATAAATCTTGAAACGTCCTTTTTGTTTTTTCTTTCTTTTGTTTATTTTTTCGTCGCTTTTGTTTCTCTTCCTGCAACAAATTCCTCGCATTACCACCAAAAAAAAATGGCGAAAAATAAAAGCCAAAATCTGTAACTACCAATAAACTATGCTGTGTAATTCCCCAACTATACATATGGCAGATCTCTCGGATCGCATTTACATCTTTTTCAAAATTTTGGGAAGCGGCCTGAATGTGTTAGGCCACGACGGAAATTATGGTAGTTCGGTCAAAGAGCCACATACTTTCAAATTATTGAGCAAATATGAAGGAAATTCAAACCTAGATGGCTAAAAGGGCCTCTCAATGTCCTGAGTGTATCTGTACGAGGATTATTGAGGAAAAACGTGGTTTTAAAAACGTTTAACTTGCGACAATCGTGCTCAAAACAGCCGTTTGATGCAATTTACTCGGATAACTGTAGGTAGGGCCTACTCCCCGCAATGACCACATTTGTAAGATAAATCCATTGAGGTGTAGGTAATAAAGATGTTGGCAACATACTCTTTTATGCCAAGAACCATTATACTGAATGGAATCTTTTGCCTCAGTCACCTTTCGATCAGTATTCCGGGCCATTCAGTATTCCAATTCTGCAACGGCGTCTTGCTGCTATTTGCTCCTAATTTAATTTCTCACATAACGGACAACGTGTAAGTGTTTGCTTTCTGGCCCATCATTACCTCATTTTTTTTTCGTTTTTTTTTCTTTGAACTTATACTCTTATTCATCAATTTCATGTTTTAACTATTTTGCTTTTGTACAGCCATTTGACATGGAATTGTACTGCCATTTTTGTACTGCCATTTGACAAGCGGGCAACCCCAAATAAAGTACTTTCATTCTTTCATTCAACTGAGTCACAACCTTGATTTATCTGACTCTCAACCCCAAACCCCCCACAAGCTGACCGTTTTTCCGAACAGCTTTTTCCGAACAGCTTGTGATCTCTTTCAACGATAAATTGCCGTCGAACATTGAACATTTGCGGCGGAGAGAAGGGTCCAGTGGAAAACTACCTCGGTGTCAATTTCGCCCGAATGTGACAAGGTTTTCTTGACTTTCATTGACAGCCTCCGTCATACAATGCGACCTCATTTGAAAATCGAGCTTATCGCACCGAACTTTCCACCGGGCCATTCCCTCCGCCGTCAGTGTCGAATAATATTGAATGTTGGAAATGCAGTCGAATCTCTTCAAGTTTTTCAGTGGGTATCTGGCAAAGTTTGTGATAGATACATCGGTTAGAACATACAAGGTGGGATGTGAGCCGAATCACATGCCGTATCACAAGGCCTTTGCATTTGTGATCGTATTTTTGTCTCTTTCTCTTGTTGATGTGGTTGACTGCAAACAGTGCCCGGGAACGGTATCACGGCCAGCAGTTTTCAACAAAAAACTCGACCAGAATCCAATTTAAGAAAGCCGCCAAGCAAGGAATGATCTGACACGAACGTGTGCCGGCACGTATGTCGGGCCTTCAGCAACGAAAGAAGCCCATCCAGTGCAACGTACGTATCATGATTTGTTTGGATTTTTTCGTGATGATCTCTGATGGAAGGACTCGAAATAAGTCAGCATGTCGTCGACCCAAAAACAGCCGATGCCAACTGCACAAACAGATCTCTCTGCGTCTACACTCATGCCAACTTGAGTAGTAACTTTTGAACTGAGTGTTTTGTAAATAACAAGATCAGAATCGTGACTGAAAAGATCATTCACCACTGCGTGTTTACTGCGAATATCGGAGAGGATTTATGCTTGAAAAAGCTACCTACTGGATCGGCACCACAGAGATGAATAACCTGCGTCCAAAAGATCATCTGACTTCGCAGCGGTAAACGCCAATCGTGGCGAAATCGCTGAGGTTTCTATTATTCCTTTACCGTTTTTCAGCAGGCCATTCCCAGTTTTGACCCAAGTACGAACTTCTGTCAGTGTCAGCACATTTCCATGAAAATCTTTCATATCTTTTGCTAATTGGTCTGCCCAGGGCGTCCTTTCAAATACAATGAACCATAAATCCATTTACCGAAAAAAAAACATTTATCGCATCATTATGGTTTCATTAAGGTACATTTCGCCCCCAAACATTTTCATTTTACACTTTACTTTTAACCGTTTAATACTTTTTACTGGGTACCATTCATTTTTTTATTGTCATCATTTAACAAAGCATTTGTCACGAGCAATGAAATTCAGATTTTGGACGTCACTGAAAGGTACCTATAGCCCACGGAAATGAACTCATAACTCACAACACTCGTCAGAAAAATTGCACTCGCTATAATTGGTCGCATCTAGAAGGAAAGGAATACAACCAGCAGCTGCTCAAGTACATATGGTGTTACCTTCTTCCGGGACGCGATTTTACAAACCCTGCCGCGACTTTACATGGCAGAGAGAGTTTTGTGCAAGAATGCTCGATTGGGGCCCTTCACTCGCAAGAAAAATATTGATTTTTTCTTACCTAAAGCTATACTGCACCTGACCTAACCCTGTCCCCTCTCGGAAAAATCAATGCTCGCTTGGGGCCCCGACCTGCCATCTAAAGTCGCGGCAGGGTTTGTAAACTGGCTTCCGGGACGTGAATTGTGTTTCGCCTTTCCGCTTTTCTTAATTAAAGCCAACCTAACCTGACCTAACCTCAATCTTCACAGCCAACTGTTTGTTTCAACCTATTGGTTGGTGTCCGCATATTGCCTATATTGTCAACGTATTACAGCTAGATCCGCATTCAAAGCCCGGAAAACGTCCCAGAAGTTGGCATATCCAAATGCAGCACTTCAACCTTTTGGGGGAAACAGGATTCAAGGTGTTCTGGCGTTTAGCACTGGCGGCAACAATGAAAATGCATTTAAAAAGGTAAAACTCTGATTTCATAAAAATAGTTTTGTTCATTCATATGATGAAAAAAAAATTGCCAATACGCAAACAAAATTAAAAAAACAAACAAAACAAATCCCACTTCAACTGACGGACTTGGGACGGAGAGACGAGCGCATTGAACAGTTCGAGTTAATCGGTACTCAATATTTGATCTAATGAAAACTCAAAGAGCGCATCAACCGGAATATGATTTCTCACGAACGCGTACGTCAATAATCAAGCAGTTTTCTCACCGTTAATTTAGCAGATGCATGCCAGTGTGTGTCCCAATTAAAATGATGCCTGCTTCCGACACATCCAGCATGTTTTTTCATTACGGTGTTTGCATGCTCCGTATAAGTTTTGAAGAAGAAAAACAAAAGTTGTTTGTTTTGAAGAACGGAGTTTTGAAGCTAGCGGTTTAGAATGATCGATTTTCACATGGAATGTTCTTTAAAAATACCACTACCTGCGTTCATTTGCGACAAGTGTGCATCGCGCATATTTCCTTTCATCCGGCAGGTAAAGTTTACAGTGCTAAAGACGCAGCCAATTTTTTGCATGTTTGAGCAAGGTCGTTTGCGAGACTGGAAAACAAAAGAATTTTACAACGATATTACAACGTTTTACAACGAATTTTACATAACACATTGGTGTTTATTGCCCAACATAACCATAATTTCGAGCTGAGTAGCGAGGGTTTGCTTTTCGTGAAAATCAAATGATCGCTGTTTCGTTGAGAAGTTTTTTTTGTCTGAATGGTCATTTCTGGTTGGCACGCCAAGCATTCAGAGTGAGGCGAAACTTTCAGACACCATTGCCATCTTTCTGAGTGTCCCACAACCCAAAATGTGTATTGGAACAGCCGCCAATTCGTTGCGCAGCGCACACCTTGCAGATTTCAACAAATACCTTTTGTCCATTACAGGCATGAAACATGCGGTTTTCGCACAGATCCAATTGAGGCATATGCCGCGATTTGAACACATCACATGCATGTCCCGCAAACGCTGCCCACGCCTCTTCTCGTTTTGTTTGAAGCGTTCCCCGTGTTCTCTTTGTCTTTTCAACTGGATTTCTTCCGAACGGTTTTCCAATTTCCCGCCACAAAATAATACAATTTTGATTTCTCTCGGCAAAAACCAGTTATCTTAACCTTGAAAGAGAAATTAAATTTTGCATCTGAATTCAAAAGATTGGCTCACACATGCACCGACTCCCTTTCGATACGCGGCAGAGCAATCCTGAAAAGCGGGAGACACACGATGAAATGCATTCTTCTTGAAAGCATAACATTAACTTCAGGTTTTTCAGAAGGTAAAAACCACCATCCTGTGCACGTTTTCCTTGGAGATTCGCAGAGCCCACCTTTTGTGCCATCACATGCACTTGATTAGAATGAATGAATAAAACCAAGATTTACTAGACAAATTATGCGCAAAAAACCTCCCTTGAGAGTTTTGTTTTTTTTTTTTGGATCTTTCGCTGCAGGATTCTCAAAATGGAAAAGTTTCAAGAGACCGGTTGTGGTGTGACTGAAAATCAACTTTGCTTTTAATTCTTTTTCCCCTCAAACTGTTAGAATCTGTCTGAAAATTGATGTGAAATCTGGCAAGTAAATTACTCCTCAATTCCCTGATTTCCTCGATTTCCCCAGAAGTGTTGCGGATTAAATCCCCAGACCATTGTTTCCTTGTGCCATTCGAATTAGGACGGTGACAGTTGCCTCGGTTTCGGCCAAAACCACTGGCGCATGCCATGAATATTGGCACTGCCCGTTGGCACCGCGCAAATTTACTCTTAATTTATCTTCCATGCAGTCACAACAATTTTACTGCGTTCTGATCGGTGTAAACTCATCTTAGTAATCTACTCGTAATTGTTCTGTTTCCCTTACCTTAATAATCTCTTCCGCCAAGAAAGTATATAATAAATAAAATAAAATAAATCCGCCAAGAAAGTCATTATTACCAATTCCGGTGTCGCATGCAATTTATGAATCTCGATCGTGGCACGACATCTTTGCCAAGATTTTTTTCATTCCAAACCGGAATTCTGGTCAATTACCGATTTCTTCCGTGAATTATTTTTCTCCAAGACAATCATTTCTCCTGAAAGAAGTATGACGAAGATGGCAGAAAGAGTGCGCCTCTTTCCAGTGTTTTGCTGTTCAAAAGCACAGATCCTTGGTGGGACTAAAATTGGTGGTAATTAGCATGTGCTGAAATTCTGATGACAGTTGGTGGGCCCCCTATTTCGTTATCATAAAAATGCCACCGGATAGAGCCAACCTTTGAAGAGGACACAGCTTACACCGCCGACAACAT
This sequence comes from Sinentomon sp. SZTP_YWyxl, assembly GCA_030068105.1. NCBI lineage: Eukaryota > Metazoa > Arthropoda > Protura > Sinentomata > Sinentomidae > Sinentomon > Sinentomon sp. SZTP_YWyxl. The sequence goes on from JASGXE010011301.1 coordinate 10,373, forward strand.
TTGGTTTTTTACCAGCGAAATTTCTGGTGCTGTGATTTCCATCTGTAGATAAGGCAAAGGAATTTCTAACAATAAATAGGTAAACAATTTCTCACTTCAATTGCGCAATCGTTTTTCAGAATTTTTTCACACTTTATCGTGACCCAGCCTGATTCGGACACGCAATGGGGTGATTACGTGCCGTGATTACCGTGATGGGAAGAAAACCCGCTACGAAAATATATAAAATAATCCCCTCCATCAGAAGCCTCCAAGAGCTACAGAACGAAAATGAAAAAATCATAATGAATCAAAATCATGTTTCAAATTTTCGAGGATTGATTTTTGGTTCCAACCAACCAGCGGGTCATTTGAGCTTTCCATGTGAACCTACTTGCCTGCGAAGTTCTTATGCCAAAAACTAAATTCCGACTTTTTATCATTGTGAAGAGTGGCGGCGGATTTAATGTACCATATTCATGTAAAAATTGCGATTGTTCAGATTTTAGTAAAAAATCCATGCTGCAGAAATGAAAGATCCTCTTTGACAAGGGAGGTCAAAATCTGACACCTGTGGAAAGTCTTGTTGCAATCTGACGCTTCTTATTCTACCGCCTGCATGTATGTATAGCTCGTATATCTAAGAGTAAGAAGAATGTAAAAAAAAATTTCGAAGACAACAGTTTAAAGGGAAAAAACACGCATGTGTGAGTGCATTAAATTCCGCCGCGACTATACTCCAAAATTTCCTTTGCGGTACGGATCAGAAGCGGCGTTTCTTTTATTTCTTCGTGCAAATTGCAGCTTACGGACGCAATGAATTGCCAAAATTTTTTATTTCACGAAAAGCAATTCCTGAACTCAAGGAATCCGCGCCCAGAGTCCTCGTGTGTGGGTGAAATTTCCCACATTTGAAGACACAATGATGTTTTCGATTTTATTGTTTCATGAATATACAGGGTGCGTTGTTTTCTTCATGCATGGGGGTTCTTTTTCCGATGGATTTTTCCTGTTAGCTGTTTGTTACTGTTGCATTTTGCCTGCAGCAGACTGACGTTTATACCAACATCTGTTTCTGGCAGAGTAAAAGGAAAGTTTGTTACTATTGGCACATTTGGGAAAACCGTTTTTTGCCACTTTCGATGGCGGACTTGCTACCGAATTATTAGCATTTTCATTTTTCATTGTTTTTACTTATTTCTTCGGTATATTTCTCTTCTTGCCATTGTGCCACTCCACCATTCTTGCCATTGTGTTGCTCTACCGTGTAAAAATTTTAGCCCTTCTGTCATTTCTCAGAATTTTTATATTTATTTTTTATTTTTTTTTCTCCACCAAACACTGTGGAGCTAATAATGACTGATTGATTGATTGAACCAAAGAATAACGAACTCACGGGAGTAAATTGCCTTCTTGAAATGGTGTTTCGGTTGGTACAACTTTTATGCTGGGAAAACAATAAAAACATGTAAGATATGGGTTTATACCTGAGCACCTTGTTCGCGGTCAATTCTTCCTCCTGTTGATATTTTCTTGCTGATCGCAAACCTTGAGTTTTTTATCGGAAAAGTATTGAATTCTGTTTCATCATGGCTGAACGTTCGACAATGCTTATGTTTCTGCGTGAAAATGATTTCAAAACCCATCTCCACTTCTGCTTGAGAAATCCATTCGACCGAAACACCTGCGTGCACCTTCAACTCACGGAATTTGTATTCTATCATACAGCATCGGGTGTTTGTTGTGCTCATTACTCAATGAAAGCCAAATGAAGCAAAGCGCTCATTTCACAGGCAACCGAAGCACAATATGAGTTTATGGACATGGCCCAAGATAAGCAACATTAGCTTTAGCTTTTAGAAACATTATAACTTGAGCAATTTTGAAGAAAGTGCTCGAAGTTACACACATTATACTCGTAAGTGCCCTAAAACACTCAAACGTGGTATACTCAAAGAGTATTGGCGATAAATTTGACAGAATTTTAATAATTGTGTATTGCTGGAAAAATATTTTCTGGGCAGTAATATTCCATGAACTGCAATTTGTGATTTTGATCTCTCGTCTGGAGTGTAGCGTCATTATGGTATAGCGCAATCAAACGTTGCTCAACCTTCAACTATTCCAATCCTTGACAACCCTTAATTGGGCCAAAGCACTTATTGCATTCGCCAAGAAACAAGATTGGAATTGAAAGCCCTAGCTATAAATCCAGCTGCATCTCTAAATTTCGGAAATTCTCTTGAACTCTCTTGACCATGAACTCTGCTAGTCCATCTAGTTTCGTTCTTCCTCCATCAAATTTTGATCACCAGGATTTTCTTTCAGTCGACACGGCTCAGAGCATGTGGAAGAAAAGATAAGGTTATCTATCACTATCAGGCACGCCTTTCAGATGAGACTCCAAGCAGCAGGTGCAGACAAGGCCTGACAGGTCACAATAGCGGGGCAGCCACGAGTTTAGACGCTGTCCTTTACAGCCTACAAGACTGAAATTGAAAACTTCCTGCTGCAGCCGCAGAAGGCGCTCCCAGGAATACCAGTACAAAACAAATACCGGAAATGACACAGAAAAAAGCAAAACTTTGACAACTCATGAACAACAAGAAGGTGAAAGAAACAATGTCGAAAGATGAGAAAGGCTGTTTTTTATGAGTGGACGAAATTGTTCATCATCATTGAGCATTGATCAGTCATTGCAATTGCAAAGGTACCTTTATGCGGCCTCTTCAAAGTAATAACGGGGTCAAAAACTCAAACTCAAAAGAGAGAAGAAGACCGATCATTCCGATGATGCGCTGCAGACCATCGAATAAAAAAACTGAAGGACCCTCGGACCCACACGGCACCAATAAACAGAAGCACGATAATTTGCTCAGTGGGGCCTCTCAGGTGCCTTCAGCGGGCCAAACCAAACAGTCGAGGAAGTCACGTCAAGCGATGAAGATTCAAAGCCTGTTCTCATTGTCGCAACATGTGATGTTTCATTAACGCGTCCACCGTGCACCGTGTTCACGAACACACCGCGCGTAGCATCGCATTGTCATAACGCATCAGCTGTTGTGCCAAGATTTACACTTTCAGCCAGTAGTTTTGCCAGACCCCCCTAGGGGGGTCAACACCCTCCCCCAGAAAATTACGTACACCCCCGGAAAAATTGGACAACACCCTAGTGAGGATGGGGTGTGAATCACTTCTGCTGGCTGCCAACAAGACACATCTGGCCCGTGCTATTGGCTCGTCCTGGCAGGAAATTTGACGTCTTGAACATCAATTTTGCCCCCAAAATGAACTCTCAACCGCGCCCAGATTCTTCTGCGAGATAAGACCCCCTGGAAATCTTCACACCCCCCAATTTCGAAATCCTGGCAAAACTACTGCTTTCAGCCAAAACTCTTCGAAAATGGGAGTTCAAAAATGGTAAGACACCGTTTAGAATTAAACAGCAACATGCACCGCGAAACACCTGACACTCGTGCAACGTGTGAAATTTCATCATTCCATGTTGAAATTGAGACGACACCAGTTGCGTTTTTCAAATTCTGCACATTGATTTGGGCTTATCCCGATTTTGCTCGTGTCCAAAAACGAAAAAGAAAGCCCAACCCCAACCTAACCTACCGTGAGCCCAACCTATTTTTTATTCCAAACGCTTTTCTCCCGTTTTTAGGGTGTCGGGACTTTTATGTGGTCAGATGGAAAAATGCCAAAAATGACAGGCCATTCAAATAGGCGCCCCGCGGGTAAAGCTTCACGCTTGGAATTTCCCCCATGTTCGGGAAGTTTGACGGATGCTACATGAAGTGCGCCATTTGCATCCACATTTTCCGACGATGTTTGAAATTACGTTAAGTTGAAACACACCGCATACCTCTCACACGGCATGCGGGGCGACTTGGCAATTCGGTCGTCGCCGCTGTGAAGGAATGATGGACCTAACGGGACTTTTGGTGACGTCTCTCTGCCGTTTTGATGAGCAACCTGATTTGACAAATTTGTTTCTGCATTCAAACCGACCAATCACTCTGTTCGATCAATTGACATGCTCGCCATCACTTTGCTTCGCTTGACAGGATGACGATGGCAAAATGGCAAAAAAGATGATATACGAATCCCGTTGAATGACAAGATTTGCTTGATTGCACAGCTGATACCCCTTGGATTACTCCTTCAAAGACGTGTTCGCGTGGATATTCGAAGTACCTATGCATCATTTTAAGTTATCTAATGCGGAAACTTAAAAGTTTTTGCGAAATGACTGAGGACTTTGTCCACTAAAAAATAGACAGGGTGAGAGTTAAGTACATTTTTTTGCAGCCTGATCTTGTGAGATGCACCAAAATGTTATGTGCTGCAAAAAAGCGGAGTCAAAATGCTACGAAAAATGGCAAAAAACATGAAAAATTTCCAGCTGTTGGGAAAACGGAAAAACGATAACCTGGATGACACCACAAGGCTGAGGGTTTGCTCGTGGCAGAAAAGTGGCTGTGACTGGACTCATCAGTCGCAGTGCTGCCAAATGCGTCGGCGAAACGTCGGCCTTTGTGCGTTCGACGTCGTCTGAAGCATAACAACATCAGCCTGAGGCAGTCCTCGCTTTCAAAGCTCAATTTTCCAATTGTTTTCATGACAAAAATTTCTTCCCCACAAGCTATACAAAATAGCAAAATAGCAAACATCGTGTTTGTTGCTTATTAGGCAACTTGCTC
>JASGXE010011302.1:0-13555 GCA_030068105.1 Sinentomon sp. SZTP_YWyxl
GTCCATGCGCAGTGTTTTCTTCCTTAGTTTCATCGCGGTTTATTCTTGAAACAAGAAGATACGGTGTGCAAATGTTGGCGCATTAGAAGCAACGCCTCTGACCAACAGAATGGACTTTGACTTACCGGAAGTTCGACTGATGTGGAGTTAATTTAATTGGTGAGCGCAGAGTTGCACGTGTGTCGCTGCCGTGTTCTCGCGTACACGATTTGGCAGTTTCTGTGGTCCGCTGCAGAAAAACTTAGAATTCCTTGCGAAATTTCTCGTCTTCTGTTTGACATCATTTCGCCATTTTTCGTGATTCATAGTTTATAGAAAATGGGGAAAAAATCAGGGGCATTTTCGTCATCGAAAATGTACCTCTGAACTATAGGCACGAGTAATCTATGCCAATACATACATTCGAAATTATAACCAACGTGTGCAGAAACTGTAAGGTCTCCCGATTTGCGTACTTTTTCCCATGCGACGAGATTCCGGGTTTTTTCCTGCAACGTTTTGCTGCTGTGCGGTCCTTTCGTGCCTTTAATTCGTTTAACCGTTTTTTCCGATGTGTTCACTATCGGCTTAATCCTTTGTTCTGATACCTACCTACCTCTGACACATACCTACCTATACTCTCATCCGCTCATAATTCTCTCCGCTGTCGAATTAAAGGAAATCGCGCCAAAAAACTTGGTTCCTTTCGCGGTTTTTCCGCGCCCCAAAATCCAAAATTTCGGCTTGAGATAAACCCAGACAGCCCACTCATATGCCTTCGCATAGACCCGAACGAACCGAAGTGCGCTTTGCCGCGAACATTGGGCGTCGTTCCAAGAAGGAGTTAAAATGAGAGTGAGAAAGTTTCAGCAGAGTTTCTGTCACAGGGCGAGTTCAAAGTACTGCAAGTATGTCGCTGTAAAACTTTAAATTTGAAGAGATCTGCTTATGTCACCTATTGCATCAAAATACCTTTAATCTGAGCTTAAAGTGTCAGTAATATCTTCAGCCATCTCGTCACAAAAACACGATGGAACAAAGAGTTGATGTTAAATTTTCTTTCAAGTTTGGTAAAACTTTTACAGAAACAAACATTTGAATTGATGAGAAAACGTTTATGGTGATGATTAGATATTTATCATGTAGGTACATCTGTGTTCGAGTTCATGGTACGATTTCAGTACGGTCGTGATGCTTTATGGATGACGGCCCAAAGCCAGGCTGGCCAAAAAAAAAAAAAAATCGCGAAGAGTTGCTGGAGTGAGTGAATGAATGAGTGATCTAAATTCAACTGCATGTGAGATGGATGACGGAGGATTAAACGCGACCAATGACATGATTCGCGAAATTTTGACAAAGGATTTAAACAGACGGAAAGTCTCTCTCTCGTTTCAAAAAGTGAGGCTGTTCCCCGAATCGAGAAATGTTTTTTTTTTCAACAAAAGAAAGTTCCGTTATTTTTCAGACATAATATGTATCGGTTTTCGAGAATGCTTCGCAACTTTCTCCTCTTTATCTGACTCACGAGTCACGTACCGAGCATCTTGTGACTTCAGTGCGTGATTGACATGCGCATTATTCTTGGTGGTTTGTATGCACGCCCTCCTGGAGCTTTGAAACTTGGTATCTGCCAAGTCTCGTCTAGAGTTCCACGTAGACTACCCATATAGGTCAATAGTGCATATTGCTCTGGAGTGAGCACAGTGGAGGCCTTTTCTTTAAAAAAATCCAAAAGATGAACATTTTGTCCCCCATTGCAGTGCGGCGGAAAGACGATTCTGTGGTTGTGTGAGAGGTTTCGCGCTGAGAGTGATACATTATCGATAAAAATTTGCTTCCGTTTGCAAATAAGGCCTTGTTCTCCGTTTTCGCCTTTCCGGTCGCGCACTTGATTCATCCATCTGAATCGGGGCACTTTTTCATCGAATCCATTGTAAAAGTCTGACTTGGTCTGACCCACAAAAAGTAGGGAAAGCAGTCGGAACAAAAGAAAATAGGTTCTGTTATGTCAAGATTGGTTGGTTGGCGTTTTCTTGCGTTTGCAGATAGGTGTCGGAACCAGCGTCAGATGAGACATCAAAGGCAACCATTGCTGCTCTTTCACACCCTTTCTCAAAGCTCTTGAACATCATCGCATAATTATTGGGATGCTGATTACAACAATGTTTTCACGGTATCCACTGACATATTAGGCCATCATGCATTTATGCATGCTTATGGAAAGGAACAGTGAAGCACTTTAGCACTTAAACAAGCAAGAAGGATGCCCACGGCAAGATGTCTTCTTTCTGCAAAACGTTCAGTGGCAGAATGGAGCAATTTGGAAAAACTGTATGGGTACGCGATATCTGGGCCAAACTGCTATATATAGATTTTTCCTTTTTGGGTGATGCGTGGTGAAGTGTATTTGGATGGAGGGGGGTCCGCTTTACCAACGTTTTGTTGATTTGGAACTTCCCGGTTTCACCAGAACCGTTTCTATCTCTGAATTATCGCAGTTCAAAGTTTTGGGAAAGTCTAAACGTTTTTTTTTCGGTCTGATTTGACTTGGAATGCCCCTCTGCATGCCGGTTGGAGAAACTTATGCTGAAGTTGCAGGCTTGGCAGAGAGAAAGATAGAGAGAATGGGAGAAAGGGGGAGAGTGAGAGGGAGGGAGAGAGGAAGAGAGGGGATAGAGACAGAACGAGAGAGAGGAAGGGAAAAGGCGGACAAAAAGGAGCTATGGCGATGCGGGGTGCATATAGGCCTAGTTGGTGCGAGCGGCACACTCCCGCTCTCAACAGTTACAAACCTGACAGAATTGATTCTGAGTCAGCCTCGCTATAGTTATATGTTTTATTCTCTCATATACCTATATGTATAGAGAAGGGGTGAATGCGGTTTTCCAATCAGAAATCCAAGCAGTTCTAACTTCGGCGAAAGTGTCAGAAAGAACAGTGAGTGGTAGAAATACGAAATGCGTTGGATACGCAAGAAGGCTGGGGTTCGACAGTTGTATGATCCCCCCTTTTTGCTTGGGTTGCACTTTGGACATCATTGTATGCCTATATCTAGGGATTGGGGTCCTTAGGAACTTTATTTCTGCCCTCTCGGTATATCTATCGTCCCATCGCCACTGAATTGTAAAATCTGCGGATTGAGGTTCCGAAAATGTCATGCCTTTTTGCCTTTTTTTTTTCTTTCTTTTCCATATTATGTTCTTTTTTTAAAGCGAAGAATGAAGCGTTGGTTTTGCTTCCTTTATCCGAAAGGTGTCGGTGAAAAGAACCACGAAAGTTTTTCAGCCTGCGTTTTCCAACAGACAGTCCAACCGCATTATCCTCACCCCCCCAAGTCCTCTGCGGATAAGAATAATGATGGGAGGTGGGGGTCGAAAATAGAAATCGAATTAATACGGCGAAGACTTTTGGCCCCACACCCCGAATTTGGCCTGTTGGGGAGCGAAAGGCTGGGTATACATTCGTGGTTATATTCCACAGCACGCGTTTTTCATTCGAGCGTACGTCATATGCCATCACATATAGAAAAAAAAAAATTAAAGCATCGGAGGACTTCACGCCAATCGATATCGATGGTACATGAGCAGTAGGTAAACATTATAAGACCTACCATCTTGGGTCGAGAATAACTAAATTTTCAAGAACAGAGCTGATCAAGATAAATATCAAGGTTCTTGATATATGAGGTTCTAGATCAAGGCTGTAGGTGCCCAAGAACGTGCAGCAAATAGGTTAACTTGCGAGTATCCATCCAATATGCGTGTGACGAATATTTTCTCCTAATGTTGACTTAATAATCACATCTGAAGGTCTGTGCGTAATTTTACTTTAGTTTGCACTAAAATTCATCAACGAATCAACAATGATGCAGTTTTCCATTGCACGAACCGTGAGGCACACAATGACAACCAGGCATTATGTGCCAATTTTCAATTGGGAAGACAATTTATGTTTGTTTTCGATGTGGAATACCATCGGCTTTTTTACAACTTGCTAAGTATCGATAAAATTGGCCGCCAAAATGCAAGTTCGGAAAAACGCATGCGTCATATTCTTCACAATGGTGGTGTACAGCCGTCTTTAATCTTTGCACCATTAGTAAGGAACGCAGGGAGGGAGCTCTAATTTAAGAAAAAATTCTTACGATGAAGAAAAACGGAACCGGAAGCCAATTTCAGAACTTTTGTGCAGACATCGCACTGACACACGACACGACACGACACGACGAGAAAAGGAACTGCTCGCTTCGACTAGCTGTGGAATCTGAGGGTAATTGTTTAGATAGGCCCTAGACAAAGGATATTCAGTGACGGCACATCCACGCACACACACGCCCGCACACATGAGCATCGCACAGTGTCTGCTCCTGTGGCTGTCAATTGCCGGCTGCCAGTTACACAGTGAACGATGAGAATTTCTCTTAAGTTCTCTTAAGCCTTAAGTCCTTGTCGGATTTACTGGCCTGGCTTTTTTCCAACTATGAGGACGACAGATTCGCACTCTCTTTTTCCCGCCCTTCAGAAAAGTGCTGGTCGCTTTGGCCACCTATTCGTACAGGCAGGAATGGCCAACAGATAGCTCTCATGGCGATGGGACTGGACATTATCCACACCTCTAACTCTCCAGCCATCTTCTTGTTCTTTTTGCTGCTGGACGCTGGTTGATGCCGGTGACTGTATAGGTATGTGCTGCTAGCTTTATTTTTGGCATCGAATTCTACAAGAAAGGAACAGGCAAAATGGTTTCAAAACCAGCATCACGCTTGGAAGTGGTGCGTCGACCTGCATTCCATCACTGTCCAGCAGATTTGCGCCATCAGGTAAAAGCAGTAAGTAGCAGTTTCCCGACGCAGCATGAAGATTCCTTTCCATTGAGCATGGAGCTTACTTTCCCGTGCAGTCCAGTATATGGATGATTCATTTACATGCAGCAATAGAGATTCCTTTACTCCTTTCCCATGCAGCATGGAGACTCCTTTCACATGCAGCATGGAGACTCCTTTCACATGAAGCATGGAGACTCCTTTCGCATGCAGCAAGGAGACTCCTTTCACATGCAGCATGGAGTCCCCTTTCATATGCAGCATGGAGACTCCCTTACATGCAGCATGGATTTCGAAGTTTGTGAAGCAATGGTTTCTTCAGGCCACGGGCACCGACGGTTGCCATGGTGACGCGGACAAAGGTCCATTGGAAAAGTTCGCCTGACTTTTTCAAATGACACACTACACACATCAATTGTAAATGATGCGTGTTGCATACCCGATTGGTAGAAAAGGGGCAAATATACGTTTGCTTTACCACATGCGGCCGAGCATGCAGCCCCAAACAGTGAAGCCAATTGGGTTCACATCAGGCTATCTATCCGGCCAATTGACGAGGCCGATGCTGAAATGGGCCGGTGCACCGTCATGCATTTGCCACATTCTTATTCTAGCTGCCGAAGGTATGTTTATTTTTTTATTGTACAAATCAAAAACAGTTTTCAAATAGTTTGGCACTGCAACACACGAACACACCAACACATCCAAAATACACAAAAATTAAAAAGCATAGTCAATGTTGAAAATGAAGCATTCAAAAATGTCATCTCCAGGAGATGATGGCCGTTCCTTTCGTGCGCGACACGCAAGCAAACTTTGTGGAAACCATAGCATTGCGCGGGGAGACTGTTCCAATTTGTGATTGTTCTTGTCAAAAAGAGCGAAACATATCAGTCTTTTGCAGAATGGGTGAACTATAATAAGACCATTATCTGTGCGTCTTTGAACAGGCTTGATGTTGTTCTTTGAAGGAAGCGAAAAATCCACCCCATCACCGATAACATCACTTGGTTCACTTGGTTAGAATTTCGTCGTCGGTGTCTTCACCGGCGACGAATTTAAGCCTCCTTTTCAGCAAGGAGAAGCTTTTCAGCTGTTTTTGTGTGGCTGGTAGGCCCTACATGGAAATGGGGGGTCGAAGCAGTTCTTTCATTGAACATTTTCTTGTTGAGTTCATTTTGTTTCTACTCAGAAAATGTCACAATCAGTTCGAAATTCAATGTCTCTAAAATAGATACCTGTATGCGGTTTGACTCTCATGGAAATAAGTTCACGAAAGTCGCGTAAGAAGAAGTAGTGGCACGCAGAGAGAGACGAAGAAAAAGAACGCACTGTGAAGAGGTGTGTTCTCATTCCATTGTTTCTCTGGTATGGAACGGCCCCACGTTCCTGTGCATTTGAAGATTTTGCGCCTGATATAGGCATGAGCTACATCTAAAGCCACATATCTACATGCCTAACTATGAAGGCTTCAAAAAATTACAACCTGCACACACATATTTAAACTCGTACCAGATTTCTCGTATATATTAGCTTATGGCAAGGCAAACTGTGATTGATCACACATTAAAGAATGTTGTATTCGAAAAAATTATTAAACGTGTTTTTGGCGGCAATCTATACGAATATTGATGTTAATCGATTTAATGACCCATTACACTGTCCATCTCATAACATGGTCCTCGTTTAGGTTTCTTCTTTTCTTTTCTTTCGTTTCAAAGAGGAGCACCGGCGCCACAAATTCCCGCATACAAAGGAATCAGGTCTTTATTCTGAATCGGCCAAGTTGGTTCGGTTAACCATCAAAATCCTATTGCTGCTGCTTGCTTTCGAGATGTTTCTCCCATCCAGCAGAATATTCGATGTTTGCCGATACCGGCACTGCAGCGGTCGGTCGGCTCATTAAAGATGCACGTTTGTCCTTTGTCGGTTGATTTATTTATTTGCCATAAAAATCTGCGCATAGACAATTATGTATACGGAGGTAGGTACCTAACGATGAACGAAACCTGCTCGCTTGTCCTGTGTATTGAAACAGATCCGATTACCTTTTTCTCTTGCAAATTTCATTGGCAATTAAATCAACAGCAGAATATGCAGAATACGGTAGAAAACCAGCTACTCAGCATACGGTAGGTATTGAGCTCCGAAGGTTGCAGTTTCCATTTCCGCATCTGCGTCCTCAAAGGTTGATTTTTCACAAGTAGTTGTTCAGCTCACATTTTAACGACACGTCCTTTGTCTATTTACGGGACTCTGCTCGCCAATAGTTAACAAAAAATAAGAACAGCAGTAAAAATATTCGAAAGATGATTATGCATAGTAGGTGCGTCTGTGAAGTCGCAGCATAAAAACTGGACGTGGAGAGATAGGTACTTCTTTGTTTAAAAAAAAATAAAGATTCTTTGTCGGTTTGGCACTTTGCGAACGCCGACCATATCAGCATCGTTTATGGCATAACTTTTGTCCTTATCCGTTACATCATTACTCCTTATCGTCCACCTGTTTCTGGTATGCCTATACAAAGTGTCTGTAGGTAAGAAATGCAGGAACTTGCATAGACATAAAACGACATTGAATAGTAGACCCGCACACGGTTGATGTATGCATAGAGAGCATAATGGTGGAAAGAACGAATCACAAAAATTGATAGTTTTTTTTTTCACACCAATACTTTCAAAAATATCAATTTGGTGTTCCAGAAATGAATTTTGAAACGAACCTTAAGGTGGACTTTGAGCACGGCATATGTGGGTGCTAGGCTTGAAAGGATCTCGTGTTCCACCACATTCGACGATTGCGTCCAGAAAATATCCTTCCTTCGATTGCATTAAAATTACAACGAATGAAAAGTCCTGTGACAGATTTGGTGGAAGATTTATTTTCATGGACACCGATCGAGAAATGGGATGGATGATAAAAGATGATGAGACCATGTGCAAGGTTGGCATGGAATAGCAAAGGTTAGCATGGCTTGCTTTGATTCGGCATGACTGCCGCTATTTCCTGTTTTCCTGTTTTTTTTCCTGTTTCTGTTTTATTTCCTGTTTTCACGAAGATTTCAACGAGGAAAGGTTCCTTCCATCCTTAACACGGCTTGAATAATAATTTGCGCAAAGTAATAGTCATTTGACAGACCACATACGAATAATTTGTGCAGACAATTTTTGAATTCCTAGACATAGGTACCTATACGAGTTGGAACGGCATTCATTCCTCTGTGTGTCTGAAATGTGTACAGAGTCTCTTTTGGACATCCATCTACCACAAGCATGCATCATGGACAGTTTGTTTCATGTGGATCAAATATGTATTCGAAATGTATGCAAAAGTCGCTTTGAATCCGCCAAACTCCATCATATTTAGCAAAACACTGAAATCTGTAACGCATCCCTCTAAAGACTGTAATTTCTAGAAGGAAATGTTTTTCATTTTTTAGTTTGGCCATCCGTTTTTTTAAAGTTAGCCTCATTGGTCTGATCCGAAGCCTGACTATAAAAAAAATTTGATATCTGTTCATCTTTGGTGAAACGTCCTGAATGGAATGCCAAACACGCGTCAACGTCTTGTTTGATCATTTTGTACTCGCGACCCTCTCTCCCCTCTCGAACAAGACCACGCTCATCCACAACCAACACGTTCTGGAGTCATTTTTTGCGTTTTTTCGAATGTGAATCACATCTCAGCAGCGCAGGTTCCTTCACGTGCAAGAACAATTTCAACGCCGCATTTCTATAACGACATATCTAGTCGAAATGCAGAGCTGTTTTTGATCTACCTGTTTAATCCATACACGTATAGGTATAGAATTTTAGGCTTTCTGCGCTTGCAACAGCAATGATTGTATATTAAAAATAACGGGAACAAAATTAAAACCTAATTTTGCCCATTTAAGTAATGTCATATTTTACTTCTCTAGGTCTCACGCATAGCACTAGTGCGGTGTTCTTACTCTCTTTCTCCGACTTTCTTCATTTCTTGTTTCGTGATGGATAGGTTTGTGAGCGTTTGCTTTGAAGGGTGTGGGTCGCTCGCTGCCTGCTGGTTGTGGAAGACTTGACAGCCTGTCTCTTTCTGTCTCTGTCTGTCTCCTGCAGTTGTTTAACTGCTAAGCTCAGCGCCCTATAGACAGGTGCCGCATGCAGATAAATCAATAGAATTAGCGTGCTTTATGGTAATAAGGACATGGAGAAAAATGCTACGAATACAAGCAGAAAGAATGGTGCAGCAATGCCATGCCACCTTTGTGTCTTCGTACCGTGTTAAGGTACCTACCTATAACTATGCTGACAGCAGACCCATCATATCAAGGTGACCAGAGTTTATAGACTGACGTTGGTAGTTGTCATTCGGTTGCGGGCTGAGTTGTCAAAATTCAATGTTTCATGCATAAATGCGGCAAACTAGCTGAGCTCGTTTAACGAAAAAATAAAATGACATCAAGCGACGCAAGCTGACGAGCAGTGGGAGGTATAGGTGTGCATTGTGGCCATACGTACACAAAGGCATGGGCATGGGCATGTGGGTTTACTAATTTGCACATCATTGTCATCTCTGAATTTGTTTGAAAGAGTGTGAATTCCTTGTTACAGGTTTTTGTGCTGCCATTAAAATTTCGAATTTGCACACCAATGCATTTGAGAGCTATTTAAGTAAAATTTGAAAAAAATGTTTTCGTGAAATTTTTTTGCAGTAAAAAGAAGCATGCAATTTTGGAGCTGGATTCATTGGCCTCGTGTGTGGAAGATTATTGGCGAACATTAACATACACTGCACAAACTTGCACAAAATGCGATGCTGCGATAATTGTCGACAAAAAGGTGTATTTCCAAAATTCCAAGAATCTTAACGCATCATACGGATGGGACAATATGAATTCAGATCAAAGATCAGCTTGGTCAACAACAGATGTTGTTCAGGGTGTATTGTCTCAAGCAGGTGCTTCATCTATATGTTACAACTAAAATGACAATTTTCCGGACCAGTGTGTAGAGGCATACCCAATAGATACCCATAACGCATATAAAAATGTAGTTTGCGTTGTGGGTGTGCAGGCATAGGCAAACCTTCAATCAAGAAAATGAAATTGCATTCCCTCCGTTCCCCATTATTTGCGCGCAGACTATGCACGAAATTTGTTGTTGTGTGTCAATTGCAGAAACATTGACAGTCAGTAAATAGAGCCACGCTACCTGTCAAGAGTAGGCCTAATATTTCTTTGAAAACTGTATGGAGGGACTAAATTCTGCTGTCAATCACCAAACACAAAGGTGGGTAGCTTTTTCCTCTTTCGTTACACCTACCATGGAACTCTGGCAATGGGATTTGGCCCGCGAAGGACCTATTGTAGGTCAACGCTTCAGGCACTGCATCTCTTCGCTGGAAACATGTCAATTGTTAATTATTATTGCTGACTGACTCCTTCATACCAAAAACTGCTAAAACCATCTGCATCATCGCAACGACGACTCTGCACACAGGGCAAGCCAACAATGGGGACCCGGTGTCTTCCTTTTGCAGCACCAGAGTGGAAACTTTTCTGATCAGAGTGGATTTAACTGAAAATTTTGTGGCACTGAAAATAATTTTTGGAGGTTGTGTGTGATTTGCCTGGATTGTTGTTTCCGTGTGCGAGGCCTTCCAACACCTGGTCAAATCCAATGCGAGGACTGTTATTGAGAGTGTGCACAAGTGCATGTCCGCAATAACTCATCAACACTTGCGAATGGAGTGAAGCACCGATTATGAGCGCAGGACCGAAAAGGCGAATTGCTTTTTCTCAGCTAACACAATTTTCAAACACGTTCTACGTGTTTACAATTTAATCAACGAATTGCTTGGAGGATCTTGGAATCTTCCCAATTCGAATTGAAAATGAATCGAAAGCTCATGATATGTATAACTTTTTTGGCAAGCCCACACATCAAAATGCGTAGTTCAATAGATTCTTCATGATAAAAATATTGATTTGCGACGATGTGCAAGGTTCTTGCAAGCTGTGTTTATTGCCAAATTTCCACTCACCATCATTTGTTTTTTTTCGTCAGTTATCAAAACAAGGTTCCTATTGTCACTGCCACTATCTTGAAAAATTATAAATTTGAGGCCAATGCTGAGACGAAAGGTTGGCTTGCGGGTATGTTTGTGGTCCAAGATTTTTACATATGTAAATATATACACATATCAACCTACGATCCAAGATGTGGTACCAGAAGTCGCACTTGTGTCTCTCTCTCTCTCTTCTCTCTTCTCTCTCTCTCTCTCTCTCTCTCTCTCTCTCTCTCTCTCTCTCCTCTCTCCTCTCTCTCTCTCCCCTCTCCCTCTCCCTCTCTCTCACCCTCACTCAACAGACCATCGGCGACAAATGGAACTTTTCTACCATATGACTTTACGCTTTTCACGCGTTTTTGAGTTTTTCCTGCTTCTGCTGAAATTTACATTTTCTCCTTCCCTGTAGTTGTTTTCGGCATACCCAAATACTATATAATTTACACGACATTGTTCCTTGCGAGCTTCAGAAATTTTAGACAATAATTTCAAGCACTTTCACCAGGCCTGTTGTGTCGCCATTACAGCGACAGACAAGCGTATTCCGGAAAATGCAGAAACAGGTATAGATAGAAAGGGGCCAGCACACAATGTTCCACACAATGTTCTCTTGTAGGTACCCACTAGTATCTAGGCACTTACAGTCGGCTGTAGGTATTTTTCTGACTGCGAAACTCATGTCAAAACTTCAAACTCTGTATATGGGTACATCAAAGTGTAGTTTTCCCTTTATATGCGAATTGCTATGGGGTGATTCTACACATACTCGTATGCTGTCATTAGCAGCTGAGTTAGTCTACTTGTAGGTATAGGTACTTAATGTTGCTGGTCCCTTTTTGACGCAGCAGGCAGAACGCAGCGGAACCCAGCGGGATCCATGGCATGCACAGGGCCTGCAGCACGTGGGTGGCAGTGAAAATGCTTTGAATGTGAAGGAATAAACTATGAGACATGTTTGATACTCGTAATTGGAAAGTTTTGTGGAATAACTTGATTGCCGTGCGTTTGCCGTCCTGGACCATTTTGTTGTGGGCGTTCATGTAATAGACATCAGAGGCTTCTGATGCGGTTTTCGAGTGGGCTCAAAAACTTCACAATTTGTTGATGTGGCATATGAATTCTACTTACTTTTCAGTGAAAAAGGCGAATGTCTCCAAAAACACGACAAAATGAAGCTCCAAAAATGATTATTTAGCAAACCGAATAACCGAGTGGTGCACTGCGAAAGGGGTTGAGCCACTAAGATACCCGCCTTCACAAGGCGAAGGATATCTCTATTGCCTTTACCTGTCTGTCACAGGGGCTCTCTCATAACGTAGCGAAGGTTCGCAGTTTATTACCAGCACCAGCACCTTTTTCCCTTCACTCAATATTTTCAAATGTTTCAAATGCAAAAATTTCAGAGATTCTCTGCAATAAGGCCCGAGCACAGTACTGCGTGGAAGCGCTTGGTCTGTTAAAAAGGTCATAGTTAAAACATGCGGCGCTTGCGTTTTTTTTTTGTTTTGTTTTTCTCCCTGGTCTGGCATCAATAGTCCTTGCAGAATTGCTCCGTTGCCCAAAATGACATCTCTTCCCAATGCTTGAGCCAAGAGCAATACGAGTAGGCCTACATGATATAATTGATTTGTCTCTGCCAATCAATTGACACACCATACGGAGGAGTCATGAAGGTGGACCGCTGTTGTTTGGTTGAAAGATTCTTGTTCGAGAGAACTCAATCTTTGCTTCCATATTTTCTGCACCTTGTCATTCGAAATTTTACACACATTCATGGCGCCATGCATTCGTATGATGACGAGGCTCTCTCTCTCTGCATCGCTCATGCAGCGCAGGAGTCTCATGAATCTCAATTTAAATTAGTGAATCATGTCCAGAGAAAGAGGTGTTCGAAGTCAAATTAATATCAGAATAAAACCTTTCTTTCATCCGAAATGTGGTCCTGTCCAAATGTGGTAATGTGGGCGCCCATATTATACGCCATTCCATTTGAATTACAAGATTCATGCTGCTCGGAATGTCATTACCCATGCAGGTACTCGTAACGTGTACTCACCTGATGCCTATAAGTGGTGGCGGAATTCATGCACTCATCCTTTACATGTAAAATATTGTGATTATTGAGAATGAAACTCCATATGCTGCAAAAATTACACCTCTCTTTAACAAGCGAGGTCAAAACTTTGACACCTCTAGAGAACTTTGTTGAAATCTGGCGCTTTCATTTCTTCCGCCTGCAGAAGAGGAAACGGTTAAATCGGAAAACACATTGTACGAGTACATTAATTCCGCCGCTACTATCCTGCTACAATGCAATATTCAAGTGTTGTACCTATTATGGCAACAAAAGTGGAACCCCGAATTACGCTGTCAGAATTGAAACAACTAACATTGCTGGCAAGCGCATGCAAGCAAGCAAGGAGCAGTGCGCTTGCTGCTCGAACATTGACGTTTCTCGGAGCACATGACACGCATACAAATGAGCTCGGAACGTTAATAGCACATGCATGCTTACGATTTTCTGCAATGAGCGGTCATCAAAATATGCGCAGAGTATGTCTGGGCAGAGACTGAGATATATCTTACTTCACAAAACGTAATGACCACTGATCACTGCTGGCCGGAACTTTGCTCATGATATACTTAAGAACACATGCTTTTGGATGGCGATCATATGATGATAGCGCGGAATTCGCACAACCTAAA